>DWGJ01000223.1:0-37849 GCA_018246895.1 Aspitha aspitha aspitha
GTCCTGGGTGGGAATCGAACCCACGACCTCCGGTTTTGCAGTCAGGGTCTCTAACCACTCGACCAAGAGGCCAGTCATGATGTCCAGATGTATCTAGTAGATCTATCTTACTTCAGTTTGCAGTATGGTTTCAGTTCTCTGGCGAGTGACGGCTTATTAACTATTACTATCGCTAGAGGACCGATACGGTTCACGCAGTAGATTACGTCAGAAACAGCTTATCTGGCCATTCGCGTAATGACAATAGGTTTATACCTAATCTCTAAAGGAATTCAGTCAATACCATGGACATATGGGTAATGGACGTCTATTATACGTACAAATCTCTTTTAAGTACATGTAAGAATGATATCGTGTTTTAATCTGATCACGTCGGCGGCTGGTTTGTCTGGGGTACAGCTGTCCTGTCAATGTTATGGTAGCTAGTCACTTATCGGGCCGACTAGAAATCATTAAATTTAGTAGTAAGAACGTTACAATATTAACGAATATCGGAGAATTTACAAAATGTAAATTTTGTTAGTTACAAGAATTATGAGATTTTTTCGTACAATAATTAAAAAGTGTCGTGACAGCTTTTCGTAAGAATTTCTTTCGTCTAGCCCCCTTTCACAACGCGCGATAAGGAACTTCGTTCCAATAAAGCAGAGCCAATAATTACGAATGTTTTTTTGAGTTAGAGTTTAACTGTTGTTTAATGTAGTAACCCTTAAAGTGAAGCGTAAACGGACATTTAGTCAAGAAAAGCATGGTATAAGTAAGATATAAGCCTGGGCAGCATGTTACACATTTTTGTAATCAATATAAAGAGTTTTAGAAATCACAATGCGCTGCAGCATCAAAATGCCTGCATCATCAAATTCTGTTAACCGCTATATAAGTTATCTAGCTGTATCCGCAGCGTCGCCCGCGTGGAAATCAATATTTGCCCGTTTTTGCAACATTTGTCATTGCTACTCCACTCCTATTAGTCATAGCGTGATGTTATATAGCCTATAGCCTTCCTCACTAAATGGACTATTCAACATAAAAATAACTATTCTACTCGAACCAGTAGTTCTTGAGATTAGCGCGTTCAACCAAACCAACTCTTCAGCTTTATTATATTAGTATAGATAAGTATACATATGCCCCAGCGTCATCTAATGGCTAGTTACAGTAACGCAGATAACATAACGTCTTCATTACAAGCATTTAGTTTTGCCAACTCCCTTGATAGTCAAATTGGTGTCAAAGTTTATAGAACTCCAACAACATTCATATATTTACGAGTCTCCTCTTTCGTTGAATGAAAACGGTTCTTTACGACATACGTATGCTGGTAGTGAACGTTCAATCAGCAGTCAACAGGCGGGGTGTGTCTGTTTCGAAAACGTACAACTCAATCACGACACGCACAACGCGAACTATGACCTGTTTTGAAAAGTTAATGCTAATCGTTTCATTATATTTATCCACTAGTATTACCATACCACGGATATGGTACATTTTGAAATTGAAATTCCTACAATGTTTGGCAATTCGAATAGTAAAATCATATTATGAGTTCGACTGCCCTGCTGATTTATAAGTTTGTGAAATGACAAGTCAAGCTTTATGGATTTGATTCTCACGAGCGACAAAAAAATTGTATTATGAAAACCAGATTTTTGTGTATAGTTTCCTGTGTACCTATGCGTGTATTTATCTAAGACTTGAAACGTGAGTCATAATCAATACCCTGAAATTATAAATCGTAATAGGAAAGTTAACAGCAGTTTTATTTATAGACGAATAGGATTTTAGAACATAAGAAAGTACAACACAGTAATGTGTGTTGACAATATCAATAGTAAATAATATTCAAATATAGGCACACAGACGAATTAATGACTAATTAACAGGTAACAATATTTATTGGTATCTTTCTATTTTTAGACCATCAATAAGGCAACGATTGAGTGTACATAACAACGTAGCTCTGCTTCATCAAGAATCATCACGCAACCAATTTGACCCATCTTGGAACGTATTGTTGTACAAATTGACTACAGCTACGATCTTGACATACATACAAAGTCTACAAAAACTACATGGAAAGATTGGGAATTGATTTATTTATTACATGAACCATCCTATACTATATCAATAAAAATTGTTTACTCCACCTAAACGTAGTTTACAAATTTATGTATTTTCATTCAGCGCCATCTAGTAGCGAGTAGCTCAGATTGATCATCTCACGAACGATATCAAGACTAGATAGCGCTGAGCTATACAAAATAGTAAAATTTTATAAACATTTAAATGTTTTTTAATGCATTTGTTTTTGCTGTTAATTATTAATATTAAGCTCTTTATTTAAATAATTTACAGTGTTGCTTAGGAATTATACCTGCCACAAAAATATATAATATGGATTAATCTAAAGTATCTAAACATGTGTTAAGTCTTTGTATTTAAATACACAATATTCGTGCAAATAAACGTTTTAACTTTGTCTTTAAACATTATAATAAATTTATATCGACCGGTCGTTAGGCTGAACTGCGCGATGCTCGAGCCGAGTTTCCTATGCTACTGTTGTTCAGGATGATGAGTATGCGGGCACTATGAATAAATTTTATTAGCTTACTAAGTTATAATTTTTATCTCATGTTAATAACTAGAACTGATACATACAAATGCTTACTTATATAGCAGTCGTTCATCTAAAAGTTGTTCAACAGGTATCATTAAATTATTTACATCTACTTGCAATATGTTCGCATATCGCGTCAGTGTTGTGAACATTTGGTACGTATTTCCTTATGTATTACGTATTTTAGACGTATTAACTGAAATACTCATGTGACTTAATTATTCCAAGTCTATTTTAATGAACGAACGAACGGCCACCTTCCCATCGTCCAATATTTAAGTATTTATGAACTTAGCTTTACAATATTTGTCGTATGGTCTCGTGTTCTCGCAATTAAGACATAACACGTAATATTGAAATTTTATTACGCTTGACTTTAATTTGTTTGACTTTGATCACCTTTGGTTTTTATGTTAAACAGCAAATAAAACCATAAGTAGACAAAGATGACAGATTTTAGTTTTGCCTTTTGTTAAATATTTGCGATGTCTTGTCCCTTGTGTATAATACTTTGCCTGGCAGTAAATGTCACTAAACTTCTCTCGCTATTTGTGGGAAATAGGTAATTCGAATCTTTCATTAATTACCATTATAAACGCCTCATTGGTATACAGTGTGATTTCATAGAACTCATGTCGCGAGTGTGATCATGGATCTTATGGAATCAATAGCTTTATTAATATCGTCTTATAAGTATTGAACTTAATCTAACCTTTATATAAAATGTGTTAAGAGCACGTTATTCCTGGATAGTTTTGGCAGTTACTAAATTGGATTGGATTAGGTTTTGTACTCTTCCTATAGTACATTTTACTTTTGGACAAAAGATTATAATCTCCTTAGGAAAATTAGGAAAATTTTACGTTACTACGCCTTAACCGTTGCGTCAATTATTTGCCGCAGAAATTATCATGTGATTTTAAATAAGACAGAATCTGTATTTACTATGGTAACCGACAGCTGGTAAACAAACTAGAAGTTCGTTTCTAAATAAATACCTACTTGTGTGGCTAATTTTACACTCGCATAGAACAAACACAAATATTTGTCATGGACGAGAAATGAACCCATAACGTGTTATTCAATGGTCAGGGTCAGTAAATACGTGTGATGTTACACGTATTTACTGACTCGCAAGATTATTTCATAACTTACCAACAACCGATGCAATTAATTAACATGTCAATTATGTGAACCGTAGTAATTTCGATGTCAACATAAGCTGGATTCAGGGTTGTCGCCTTTTCAATTTAAATAGTGTCATTGGGTATTGTTAATCTCCTCTAGGACTCTGAACAATATTTGACCGTACAAATCACATCTGAGTTTGTATGTTAATATTAACGTACCTTTTGAAGGTTTCTCTCAGTCACCAAAAAAAGGCAGTCTTTTAACAACATAAATAAGTTACACATACGGTACTGAGATAATTACAATTATTTAATTAATTAAACTATTAAACGTAATCTCTTTGCCATGTTTTCAAGATATACTGAAAAGTTTATTTTTATATTGTGGCAACCCTAGGCGTTCTCTGTGTATAGTACAATAATAATTGGATTATCTAAATTGGCCAAAGGTTAGCATAGGTATGGCAAATGGATTCAAGGTCATAAGCACATGCCTGAAATAGATCCGAGGTTGGCTTCAAAATTAATGATTATAGCTTTAGACGGGGTTTGCTTTATAGACATCATAAACATTATTACCATACGGATTATTACCTTGTGGGAATTATATTATTATTTTGGTTATTAATTCTGGGCAATACATGGTCATAATATTAAATCAAAAATTATTATTCAAATATTGTTTTTTGCGTAATTTCTTAAAATACAATTGCTGCATATCACAAAGCAACGTTACTTTACAACATTTATCTACGTAAGGCTATTAAATTATTGTATATTTGACTTTTTAATTTTAATGAAAGCAATTTCAACAAGCCACGTCAAAATTATTCGGACTGAATTGTAACTAATAAAATTGTTAATTGCGCATAAAATTTTGTATAACTTTACTGTTATTTAGTAAACCTAGAAGACGGAAAGATTCTGGAGTCTTTCCGTTGTGTAATAATGGATTTCTTTGGAATTCAACAATTGCAGTGCAGCTGGGAGACGTTTACGTGTCATGTGCCTTGAATCTTAGGCATGTAGAAAGATTGCATTCAATATACGAGTATATCCGATGAATTCAACTTATTAAAACGTATTTCGTAAATTTCGTGAATTGCCCAATTTTTATTATTATCATTATTATGCCATCACACCAGGTCCTACAGGGGTAGGCAGAGGTAACAGATTTGTTGGATTTAAATAAAAAAATCGAGCATTGATAGCCTAGTGGTTGGAAATTCAGCCTGCCACTCCTCAGGAGATCTGGGTTCGATACTAGCACGCACCTCTGATTTGTTAGGTGCTTTTTATAACTCAAAATTTAAATATAACTTGCAATAACGGTGAAAGAAAACATCGTGAGGAAACCTGCATATCTTACACATGTTATAAAGCATACCTATATAATAATATTTTCTGAGGTTTGTGAAGTCTTCCAATCCGCATTTGGCCCGCATGGCAGACTACGACCTAAATCCATGTCACTATGAGAGGAGAGCCGGTCCAGTAGTAGACCAATAAAAAGAGGATCGAACAACACAACAACAAATAAATTTAATATTATCTCACAAACATCAATAATTTCGACTTTATTACAACCGATCCTATCACCTATAAATGCATAACGCATTATAGGTGATAGGATCGATAGGCTTACGAACACGGGAAGTGCGGCGATGAATCAAAGTAAAATTAGGTCCTATTAAATTTATTCTTATGCATTGATGTTAACAATATTCATATACCAATGCTTATGATGCTTTTGAATCAAAGTTTTCCACCGATAATTAGAGGTAATGAGGAAAAATAAAATCATCCTTCGATAGCACGAAGCACTGAGGATAAATATATTTTCCGCACCTTAGCTGTCGCGGACTGATCTAAATATAAGCTCGATGACGTCTGTAATCGATCAACTGTTACTCCTTTATTTATCAAAACAGTACAATTCGTAGATACGATGATATATGGATATATTGAAAAACAATTCAGTAAATATAAATAAACATTAATTCCTTTCGCATCGAAATCGGTAAAATATTGCATTTAATCAGTCATTAACCTCAAAATTGTAGAAGTTAAAATTATTAAGGCGGGTTAAATATTCACTATGAAAATTAAAATTTACAATTAAAAAATCATTACTTTTTCAATTTTCATTTTGTTACTCCTTTTATCTCGAAACAAAATAATTATGATCAATACGTACTTACTGAAAGTGATTACATTGAACTTTTTCCATTAGGTCTAATTGTCCAACTGGACAACTGGAGCAATGAATTCATTAAATGCTGGCGTAATTTAAGAATGATAAAATATGTCGTGCCGTACGAAGAATGATTCGCGGGCGCCGTCGACGCTCGCTCTAGTCAAACCGCGACTTCCGAGCCGATACAACGTTACTACGTAACATAGATCGCGAGTGCATTTTTGAAAAAGCTACACGTATTATTTTTAAAACTACGTATATCACGTAGAAGTGGGTTATTGTAAAAGTGATTTGTAGAAAACATCACGTATTAGAAACAAAAGGAAATTTTGAAACAAGCAATTGACTGTAACTTAACTTTTGATTTTGATTTTGGATTTTCAGAAATTGTTATGAGGCTTTGTGTAAGAAAAACTTGTCCTGAAAGTGTTAAAAATTTGGTAACACATCGAATAAACAAACAACGTATCGAAGAAAATGCGCGTTATGCGAATTCTTAAACCATGCTCACTATGCATTTAATAATGATAACATTATTCCTCTACTATCTTTATTCACGACCAAAATGTGGTGATCTTACGCTTTACGGCTTAAAGTTAAATGTTTACATGGATTTTGTATCGATTCTGCAATCAGTGCTGATAGAGTAGAAAGATAAAACGGCGAGGAATTTAATTTGATAACATGTTATTACATTACATAAAAGAATCTGTTTTCAAACTAGAACTTCTTCAGTTAGCCAGTTTCATGCACTCACTTGACATGACATGACATGAATCATATACATAAAAAGAAACCCATGCATGAACTTTTCATTGTCGTCATATAATTTTGCTGCGTTTTCCTGTTTTACTTGTAATTTACGAATATAAAATTATTACTTGCGAATGACAAACTTTACAATTACCTACTCGTCATTTCAACTTAAGTACCTTATCCTATATATTACTCGTTGTACTGTACAAAATAATCACTACAAATGCGACTACTATTGCTTATCATTAATTTTGCTACTAACGAAGCAGATATGCAGGTACATTATTTAGTGTGGCAGAGGTGATGGTGGAGAAATATTTCTTCCTATGTATAAGTAGTCAGGTCGGTTATTGATCAACCTCAAAAAACTTTGGAAAAGCGTTTTTTTTTATTAGAATAGAGTAGCAAACGAGCAGGCAGCGGTCACAAGTGGCCGCTTGTACTTAGCATTTATTTATATTAAATGCTTGACACTCACGTACGAGTTGGTCGTGGTGTGGTACTTAAGATTTAGGAGTAGATGATTGAGATTTAGCATATGTGTCAAGGATGTAAAGTTTTGTTCGTATAAATTAGCCTTTCATACTTTTTATTGCCTTAGAATTACTTAGCATTCAGAATAAATTTAACTAAAAATACGCTGTTTCATTTGGTCACGAAATACCTACAAATTAAAGTGTGTGTATAATGCGTTATGTATTCTTTTCCTAAACTTGATTTTGCATAAAATCCTGTTCGTTTGTCGTGTGTAATAAAATTATCATATTATTCACATTACGAGTAGGTAATAAGTTGAATAAGACAAAACCTAATCTCACACTAGATTATGCTACAATAGAAAAATATTTGCTGTTTGCAACAATCTGAAAGTACCTATAATTTGCTTTCCCTATGTCAATTAGTTATTACAGTCAGTAGTCAATTAGTTATTACAGTAATGGACTAAAGTTGTAGTATTTATATAGTTTGATAGTTAGTAAAATATCTTAAAATAAAACCATTAGGAACTATACAATATCTATCAAACATTTCTTATTTATGTACTGAAATAAACATATTTCTGAAAATAAATTAATTTATGTATTTTGAGATAATTTTATCAGCAATTTTACGAGCGTTCCTGACATACACTCCATCTTCTTGCACACTCAAATTATTCTGAATGTATCGCAGCTTTACGATCTGTATTTCATAGTATAAGGAAAAGTTTAAAGATCTAAATAAGATCTCCTTACGTCAGCTATGAGTCTAAATGTAAGCTTTTTTAAAAATGTCAAAATCCGTAATTCGTATAGGTTTTAATGGTTGCTGGAATTTTCAACATCTAGTGTTTCTTCGGGTAGCTTTCTTATTTATGAGTGTGTTATTGATTTTTTAAATAATATTCATTATACATGTAGATAATTAGATAAATAGCTAATGTATTAATATCTAGCAACAATAAAATTAAAATATGTAAGTTACAAGTGCAATGCCTTATGAAACCCCTTAGAAATAAAGTCAAACATCTAACTTCAATAGTTTATTTTCAGTAAACAGCTTTTATAACCAATAGGACCTAAAAAGCTGGTGTTTTTGTCTAGCAAAGAAACCACAATAAGGCCTTTTGTACCGTGATCACACCTATTTCAATTACTTTCGATGAAAGAGCGTCTGTTGTAGAATACTTCCACGATAAAGTGTCTATTAGCTAACGAAGATATCTAATAGAATTAGTATAAAATAGCTACTATGTATATTGAATTTAAAAAAATCCATATTTATGAAATTCAAAAAACTATATAATATGTTAGATAAATATTGCCATCTGAAATCAAATTTAAACACGAGTTGATTAAAATACTCGTAAATGCAGAATTAGATGGAGATATTTAAATTTTATTTTTAATTGCTTACTTGACTTCAATGATGTTGGAGTTTAATAAAAATGTTTCAATATGAGGAAAAATAGCTAATTAGACAAAGGAATATTTATTTTCCTGTCATTTTTAATTTTCAGTTCTATAAAATATTTTGTTAGACTTAAGACCAATTGTTCATGGCAATGAATACGATCTCGATTGAAACAAGCTTTGAATCTGGGTGAAAAATGCAGGATAACATGATGACCTTTTACTATTTATGTGTCACACTCGTAAATGAAATGGGAATGACGCCTAGATATTGTATAATACTTCTTACGTTATTCAGAATGTGAAGCATATTACTTGTACCTATTAATGAGGATTTGATGATTTAATATCTGAATATTTTCATATAGAATTGATGTGCGTGTTTGATGAATCGCAAGTGACTAAATATTTTATTTTTTGGGTCTCTATTATTTATATTATTTCACGTACAGATAGTTTGTATCTCTGTTGGCAGATTTTTGTTTATTCATAAAACTTAGTTAATGTGTAAATATAGTTTATTTTACTGCACAACAGATTGGATTTCTGTAGTCATATACTTTGATGGAGCGATGCAATGGATTATAGTTTTACTTGGAATGCTTCCGATAACATCGAGGACAGCCTTCGATGACTTCCGTATGTTTTTCTCTACGGACCGATCAATTCATTTGCACTAGATGTCTTGATATCCTACCAGTGGATATCAAATATACATATTCGGCTAAAATTAATTTTTGTAAACACTTCAGTATCGTGATTTGATAGTAACAAAATAAGCATACTTACATACCTGTGGCTGCTTGCCAGACGGGTCACAAGACACGCTCATTAAGTTATTGAATTGCTTAGTTATTTAATAAATTGTCATAGAACGGTATACCACTTTATGAATGCAATTTTTTGCTCACTGTACATTAATTCTGTACGACACACATTTGTTTGAATATTCCTACAATGTAATTTGCTTCCTAGTAATAGGTATATAGATGGACACTAATATGTTTATCTGATCTTTTTTAATAAACATTCAAAACAGTAGAATGCAATTTAAGGGACATTTTGTAAGATATTGTTTTAAAAACAATTGTTACTGAATTAGCATTGAAGAGATGGGTAATTGTAACATTTCCGGTTAATTTGCATTGAATATGATTGCAGCCAAGACAGTTGTCTCCTAGAGGGATTATATCTATGATTATCTACATATATAAGAACAATGTGGATGCTAGCACCTATTGTTTCTAAATATACACATTCCGTTAATACAAACGAATGACATTTTTATATTTTCAAGGCTATTGCTTATGTTTGTACTGATCTTTATTTGATCGATTATTTTATCGGATGAAGAGAAACTTGGCGCCATTTGCCTATTAAGTGAATGGTAATGGCCATTTTTAACATTCCATTAGGATCTCAGGCCGAGTCGAAAGAAGATGCCTGTAAAAATGAACGATTACTATTCTCAAGAGTTTTGACAGACCCCGTCAAACGGCGTTGCGAAAGCAACAAAAATAGTCCACGCCATTAAGTGGCCTGACTATTTTTTCCGATGACATCAACCTTTCTTTTCACTGATGTGACAGCGATACTTTTTTCAATAACTAGATCTATGTCAAGGCACTAAACCTACGGGTTATTTAAAGTTGCAGGTATTTTGTAATTTTGGTCCATCGAGCATGAAAACATTCCGTAAAATACCATGTTTACCTTTTTCGTTAGCGGCTTTATGTTTTGAATGTATCTTGCGTATGCAATTCACATTTTTGACCTTGCAGATTCTTTATTTGACTTCAAAGCATTGAAATTGGCCGATATATCGGAAGCGGTCGTGTATATTTTCTTTGGGAACGTGGTTAATATGATTCATTTCCTGATGTAAATTTATCTTTCAGGTGTTATTATAGCTGGCTCCATTATTGACGTTATATCACCTGACTTTGAATAATTATTTATGCATACGGAACCGGTAATATTACAATAATACCTATTTTTAGATAAAGGGCTTAGAATTAAAATTCTATAGGTGTTATTCTCACCGTTAATGATGCGCGTGACGATACGAGCTCGTCCTACTAGCCTTCAATAAAATGTACAAACATTGTATTTTTGCAGTGTTTCCATTTTAAATTATTATTTCTTTGTTAGTAATTCATTCTGATTCTCTCAATTTGCCTTTTAAGAATAGCTTAATCAG
The DNA here is from genome assembly GCA_018246895.1 of Aspitha aspitha aspitha. NCBI lineage: Eukaryota > Metazoa > Arthropoda > Insecta > Lepidoptera > Hesperiidae > Aspitha > Aspitha aspitha. The sequence continues at coordinate 10,796 of DWGJ01000223.1, forward strand.
ACCTCATATATCTCAAATTCAAGCCCCCATTGCCTAATTCTATACACATACTTCAATTCATCTTATACTGATGTAGGCATTTAATGCAAAAATTTTGAATATAATCTAGATATTACGCTATTTAGATGCTTTCCATAATGGCTTCGACCTTTCGTGGGTGTCGTGATAACGTCAGTCTATGTAAATAGCATTAGCCCCAGGTCTATCAATTTTAGTTAAACCTGGCTTACGTTCTTTGAAAACTGACGTCAGCAACATGTCAAGAAGATTATCTATTTTTTAGATAATATAAAATATTAATGAGATTTTATGATATCAAGTTAAAACGCAATATAATTGTGTGACAGAAATTCTTTTGCTCTTTTTACAATCAAATCTATATGTACATAATACGTTGCAATAGACGTTAACGTTTGTTATTTTTAAATTAAATATGACCCTTTATACATAATATGTTTGTTATGGAATGGTTATTATTGAAAATTAATGGTTCCTTAAATTCCTTTTACCTCTTCTTATGGAAACATACGAGTAATAATAATAATAATGATTGAAAAGTATAAAAATGTATACATTTCACATAATATCCTTGGTGAATTTTATGGAAAAGTAGAAGTTACTCGTAGTTCTTTAGCAACGTCGGAGTAGTTATTCTTTTATACTAGTCAAAAGCTGGTAATATGATTCGCGTAATAAAACTTTTAGCGGTATTAAGAGAATTATCATACTATGCCCACAACAAATAGGAGTGCAATAGAGTCATTATGTTGATTAATCACGGCGTATATTGCTTCTATCAAAGATCAGTTAAATATTTTATATTTAACACTAGTGGAATTGACCACGCGTTGCCGTTGTTATACATGGCAAATCATATACATGACAAATATCGTGCGTTCAGAAATTGATTTTATGTAAAAATTTATTGACAATTGACATTTATTACTTATTTATTTTATAAAAACTATCCTATCTTTTAAGTTGGATCAAATAATACCTATGTACAAAATTTAATTGAAATCGGTTCAGTGGTTTCGGAGATTAGCGAAAACGAACATCGTGACATGGGATTTTTATATATATCAGAGATGTACGAATACACGTTCTACATAGAGACAATTTATCAAAAGACATGTGCGATATAATAAATGAAATAATTATTAGATACGTTCATAGAAGTGTGGCTATTCATCATTGCGAAGGGTTATTTAGATGTCAGTAAATTAAATAGAGATTTCTATTAAAATTTAGATCCCATTAAGTACTTTAACTGGATATGATGGTATTAGGGTCATAAGGAATCAGATCCTTCACTTCCTAGAAAAAAAAATTTGAACTTCTAGACATAAGAATGTTTACGTTACGTTATACGCCAGCAAAATATTGAACTAGAGTCTCTCACCTCACGTCAAATATCTTTAAAACCATGTATTGCTGTCAAAAACAGATTAGCGATTGTAAAATCAGATTTGTAAAGCTTACAGTGAGTGTATTAGCCTGGATTCTGGGCTGCTGTCCAACGTTTTGGAAAATAGGTCTAGGTCCGCATCGAAACATACCAGTTATTCTACTGGCATATCTACCTACTTATTTCTTATGTTTTTCGAACCATGATTGGCATTCGTAATCTCCAATTCTACCGTTATCTATAGATAAAGTGTATTATTTCTATAAATAACTACATGGATTACATTTTAGAAGACGTTCTTTATTAGATTTTATCAAAAATCTTAAAGCTGTTTAATCTGTCCTGCATAATTTCATATTGATAAATTTAAGCAAAAATGGCCTTTACTCCTTTCGAAATTGCATAAAATTATTTCAAATTAAATTGCTCATAATTTATTACTCGGTTCATAATTAAACATTTTATTTAGGTATTGACAAGTTCCTAAAAGTAAACTACCATATTATCTTCAAGTCTTGTTGATTTAATTGACATTGTCAATTAGGAGTTAATTTGATATTATCGCTCTCGTATCGATGTAATTTTAGTATGATACGATCGGACTGGAGTTATTATACCAATCAATACACTTTACATCAACTGCACACATGTGCTGCGCTGCCCCAAATTCTTTGTTCTATTATAAATCTTACCGACCTTACTGGTCAACACTTAGAAAGGTATCGTTTATTATAAATAAAACATATGTTAGCTGAATGACCTTACAATTTGTTAATTGCTAATTTCACCCACACGTATACTTATCAAACTAAATTGGTGACATTAAATGTTGTCACTGTCTTGAGGACGAAATAAAAACGGCAATAAATTTGCAAAATTTTGAGTATACATATATGAATGTAAGTTCGAATTAAATATATTTAATAAATTTTATATCGCACATGATAATGATATTTTGTACTGCGTTATAATTCAAATTTCCAAAACACTTAAAATTTTTAATACATTCCACCCTAAGCACATCTTTCTTCCCATTGGAGGATGTGTGTAGCATATTTCACCAAGTTACTCCAATGGAGATTGGTGGAGAGTACACTTGAAATAATGTTACGGCTATTTATTTAATTTATAATTTGATAATGAGAGTATGTACATCGACTTATGGTCGAAAATAAAAGTTTGCACATTCTGTCAAAGCAAAATTATTTAAGTACCGGCCATATGCATCGAATAATTGTAACTCACTTCATTGTGAACAATGCTCTTGAAACGTCATAGCTCCTTAAAACGATTCTAATTACAGACACTGGCGAACTGACGAGTACTTCTGTTGTATATAGATAGAAAAATGTCATATACGACACGTTGTAGTAACACCTAATGAGCATGTAAACCTTTGCTTACACAATGTTTTATCTTTCATCGATAATACTGATAGCGAAAATATATTAATATCAGTTTACTTTTATCCAGCAGTATTTGTAAACGTATTGTTAAACATTATGTTCGATACGATCTTCTTTCACGATGTCAAACTGTACGAGTGATTAGGTGAAACTTAGTGACGTTATATAATCATAGCGGGACATTAGAAGTAATTTGTGTTAAAAATGGCACAAAAAATGCATACAACGCAGTGTACAATAGACCATTACTACAAGCTGGAAAAGAAATATCTGGAGATGAAGAGAATGGTCTATGAGAGAACAGAAGAATTGAAGCGAAGGGACAAAATAATAGCTGTACTAGAAAACGAGATTGACGAAAGAGATGCCACGATAAGGTATCTGAAAAATGAAATAGATAAGTTTAGACAAGTGGTCAGACCCTTGACGAGGCAGATAATTGATAACCATAAGAATGGATCTGAAGAAGAGTGTTTTGTAATGAAAACACCTGGCGTAGAAAATACGAGAATTTTTCCTATTAGCGAGCCTAGACTAAAGCGAACAGCCATATCAGCAGAGCCGCTCTCATCCCTAAGTCAAGAACATGAAATGAAGCTGGTGAAAATATCAAAGAACCACAGGTTAGTAATATAAGTGACAGGACAAGTGTTTTTAGAAAAAGGAAAAAAAATCTTATTCCAAAAATATGCAAATGTTATGATGTAACTTTTCGGCATTTTTAATTTAAAAAAACACTAATATTTATACCGACATTTGGCTCGAAGTCGATGAAGTGCTTACATCACTGGCACTATAAAAAATTACACCTATTTCTGAATACAATTTGTTGATTGCAAGCATTAGTTTTTATAAATTACATTCTCAGTCAACTCCACCCATACGTTATGTGCAACGGGCCCTTCATCACGTCATGATACTGCCAAAGGCGAGGTTGCAAAGTTCGAACGTAATTATACCAAATGCGTGTCGCGAAGGCGTTCAACTAACACACGTTTGCCTTGCAGTGGTGTTATAGCAAAGAAATTCAATCGATCTGATTGATGGGCGACATTACACATACGTTACTCATACAGCGGTTTAGCTTTTTCCTGAGGCCACATGACGAATGTACAGTGCTTGTTTGATTATTTAGGAGTTGTAATGTTCATTTGTCATTAGAGGTTGTAGTTAATGTGATCTGACAAGTTAGTAAATACTGTTAGAAATAAGGGAAATAGTCATTTATTTTGGTACCCCATTGAGCTGTCTATAAACTAACAATAAATTTAAGTGTAGATGGCGTTGTATTCACTTATTGTTGGTACAGTTATTGGAGCTGTTTTTATTCTCGCAAATATTGTAAATTTCCTTATTTCATATCTAAAATGGCTATTGAGTATTTCATTGATATTATTTTAGTATTAAAATAGCATTGACCATTAGAATAATGATAATGGTTAATTATGTTACTAACATCCGAATAGGCTACGTATTAATGATCTAGTAAACGTAAACAATTATTGTTGTGTACGCAATAGTTATAGTTAACTGTTTTAATTTGTTTAAATGTAAACAATTATCATGATGTTCAATTAAACGTAGAACCTTATGCGCTATGTGCACCAGAACATTATTATTTAAAACCATTTTTATCATTATTTTTCGTTGTATATTTTTTAATCTGTGTACCTGGCTTCAAGACTTATCGTGTATACCTTTTTGTATATATTAAGAGAGCAATACAAGCAACAAGTAATCTTTAACCAATACACCTTAATGACTTAATAATTCCTTATTCTTTTTTTACCGTAGGTACTATTTCGCAAAGACATAGATCGTAACAGAAATAAAAATATGTCAACAATATCGTATGCAGAAACTACATTAATTTAAAAATTTCAACTTATCTCTGAATCAGTAACCTATAATCCAACTGTCGCGGTTTCTTCAATTTGGTTTCAAATACAAAGTTTTCGCTTCTTAAACAGCGCACTCAAATATCTGGTTATTTGCTCAAACTCGGCGTTATATAAGACCGGGTTTCGCCAGTGGTTGCAGACATGAAATTACTATAAACCATTCAACAGAAAGTATACATACTTCAAAGCGAAAAGTTTGCTTTCCCTACATTGAGAGAAACAACATGTGCTCGCTTTAGAAATGTATTCGTAACTTTTTCAGTACAAACATACGTGATTATTGCTGTTGATTGGAGTTACTTTGCCGTCAGAATAAATCGTATTTTTCCACGAAACGTTCTCGTTTTATGTTTTCTCAATAACGCACAAATTATAGTAATAATCATATCTTGGGCCAACTCAGACACGCACATCTAAGCTCAAGGTATCAGACAGGAATCAGACAGCTGATAAACTATATACCTATGAGTATATAATATCTAAATGCTTATTTATGTAGATAAACTTTATGCCCAGGTACACCTGCTCATAATCTTATAGTAATAATAATAAATGGTGAGGACAATTATGCCAAGAGAGCAGTCAAATCTTCATTGTCAATGGCAATCATGGTTAACCAACCACTGTGAAACCTACATGTATACAGACAACGATATACAGATACAGACAACATCATACGCGCATACAGACAACAATATACATGCATACAGATAACAACATACATGCATACAGATAACAATAACGTGTGTGATCCTTTGCTGTGTCCCTTGTGATATATGATAATGAGATTCATTTTCAGTCTCTTTGCGAACGCTAATAAACCGATCAATGGCGTAATGCACGACTGTTTTAAAAAGGCCCTTTACAAGAGTAACAAGACAGTGACTAATTAATAGACATAGAATCACGCCTGTTTCCAGTACGGGCTGGCACAAACAACAAAAGTTAAAGCTGAAGTATTTTATTTTATTGGTCAACAACGGAATTATACGTATATTAGAATATCCATAAATCCATATTACATCAGCGATGTTAACCAATGAATTTAAACTGAAACCAACTGTTAATTAAAATTTTACTCACGTAAAGTGAATAAGGCGTAATGTACGTTTCATTTAAAGCAGAATACCAATGTAATAATTAGCCTTCAACTGTTAATGAAAAACACCTGTAAGTAATGTCTCAATTTGCCCAGATAGGTACAATTCAATGAACATCGTCTTTTTTGTATACTTAAATATACAAAAAACTGGAAATCAATATTATAACGTGTAACTGCATTAACATATTTGTAAAAAATTCATTTCAGATCCCGTGAGCTTATAAAGACGGCTATCTTAGACAATGACTTCATGAAGAATCTGGAGATGACGCAGATTCGTGAAATCGTCGACTGCATGTACCCAGTCGAGTATGCTGCAGGAAGTCTTATCATCAAGGAAGGCGATGTTGGAAGCATTGTTTACGTGATGGAAGGTAAGTTATTGCTTTATAACGCCATCTAGTAGTGAATAGCAGAGACTTTCTTATACTACCTCCTAGTGTTTTAAATGAAAACAAATTGTTCAGCGCCATCTAGTGTACACACTCATAACACATGAATGTGATTGCAGCCATCTAACGGTGTACAAAAAAACTGAATTATAAATTTTTAAACAATGTCGGGGTTAATAATTTCTTATACGTTAAGTTTACGATCTGCTGAGATCAGTTTTGATTTATTATTGGCTGATCATGGCGTCTGCTTATGAAAAAGCAAGAATCATTACTGTTTAGGTAGGTATTTGATTATGATTACAAACGCAGCCATCTGCATAATTATACATATTTTATTAAATTGCACAACGGTAGCAGCTTCTTTCGAAATACACAATGTGAGAACCTTATTCGGTAATACCTCACTTACAACTCCAAATTATTCTCTTAACATTATAATGAAATTAGGCAACAATTTAGCGCAATAATATTTTGTTACGTACATATTCTGTTTAGTAAAATACCAGAAATACTACACATAATATGATAGTCGATATAAACAAAAACAACTAAGTAAAGTGACACCGGTGTGTTCACTTTCCACTGGCATTGGCCGAGAAAGCGGAAAAACCACCAACTCGCTACACTTGATTTTCCAACGCAATAGGTCTGCTTTAGGAACTACTTGTCTATAGAAAATATAACCCTAGTTTCTGATTACCATTAAATCAATGAAACACAATATAAAATATTTTGAATGCTTCATTGTTCGTCGTGAAATTATTTGGATTAGTTTTATCAAAATGTTATTGGCGTAAATGAATCGGAAAGATTTCTTTAAGACGGTACTCTTATGTAGTTTTAGTTGCCGAATTTTAAAACAACATAACACTTTCCGACATTTTTTCCGACGATCATTAATAAGATAAAACTTACAAAAAAACAGATAGGGATAAAATGTGAAAATTCTTACACGTACTTATTTTTCCATCATGAAACTTAACATTTCTAACATTTCTAATCAACACTACTTAAATGTTGTATTTATTTTTATTCGTCTGCAAGTGTCTATATAAATTAAATAATAATTACAATGAACTCATTAGGTTACATAAGCCCACCGTCGCTTTTCCCTGCTCATTATGGAAATGCAAAAGCGAATTTAAATAAACTTTCACGTTAAGGTACATAGTCTTAATCTCTCATATATGTAAGTATTATAATGGATTTTAACATTTTAATTTATTAAGTTTATCTAGAAAGTAGGTACAGTAGGTATATCCTGATATAAAATAAGAGCAATATACGAGTACATATATGTATATGTTTTTATTTCACATGCTCTTCTTTAGTGTTAAGCTGAGGCTGAGGCTGTCTAATGAACTTTAAAATATATGTATATTGTATCATCAAATGCTACTGCTAAATTAATGCATGCAATTTGTCTTAAAAATATTACGAAGTCATTAGTATTCTGCTACAACTGACGCGATGTTAAACGCCTTATGCAGTAAATTATGGTTATGTTATTTAATGATAATGACAGGGGACTCTTAAATTCCCCTACAAAATGCGTGAAAGTGGTTTGAACATGTTTTTTTAATAATGTATCGTCATTGATCATTTCACTATGTCACACGCTAAGCTGTTTAAGAAGGATATCAAAAACATTGTCAAACAATACAATGCTCTATTAACTCTCAAAATAAATGTCCCGACATCGATCATAATATTTGTCATGTTCTTGTCCTCATTACGTAACACTAGTTCGACAAGTTGCTTAACGTGTTTCATTAGACGCTTTGACCTTTTTAATAGATGTTCTATAATATAACTTATCGTAAACTATAGATATGGCATAAATGCTCTCCACTTTCGTGACCAGGAGTACCAAGATACGAATAAAGCAAGATGTTATCCCAGAAAATACAAAGATATAGTGTCGCAATGTCGCAAGGTATGAGTCCTAGGTCAGTGTTAGAATTACAAAAGCAAGTGTAACTATGTGGGTTCATATTTACATGAAATAAAAATTAGTATAGTTTAGATGTCTTAGAAGTTTAGATGTTTTTAAAAATTTGTTAATCTAAAACATCCTCATTATAGAATCTATACATTATTGCATTACCTAAGGATTGCAGTAAGGCGCTATTCAAACTGGGTACTTTGTGTGAGATTAATGACTAAAATGCATCAAATAATTACTGTAGAGGCTACATATGAAAACTTCATTTTTACGTCCACTTTTAGTGGCACCAGAACATTTGCAAATTTGTTGAAAATTCTTGAAGTAATATTTCATCACTACGTTTCAAAATCAGTTATAGTTCATTACAATGATTATACGCTATTTATAGATTCCAGTGGCTATTACTTACCGCTTATTTTGTGAAGCGAAGCAACCAACAACGATTTACGTTAATTTATGTGGTAAGGAAAAATAGTAATGCTTATACTGTCAACACGGAAGCTATACCAATTCGTTGCACAACGAACAAGTTCTCACGATATTTTAGTGTTCATGACGACTGTGATTCTAACCTTGAAACGATTCGCATGCGGCTTGGACATGTTAAATAATGGATATGTTGAACAAGCGTGTGAAATAATTCATCAATCTATGTAACTGATACTGTGTCATTTTACTCCGATTTTTTATATTTCAACACAAATGAAATTTTGCAATTGTACTAATTTCAGACATACTCATTCCATCGGAAGAATAGCGAATATATATGAGCTATACGGATAATCGATTTTCCACTGTATTTAGGTTTTTTTTATCTTTTTATCATCTGTTCGTGTTATTAAATTATTGTCTTATGGGTATGTGCTATGTATAATTAAACGTAAAAAGTGCACATTCATTTTTGTTTTCAAAAATTCAGGGAAGCCATTCATACATATTTCAATTATGTCAAGTTAATTATAAAACTAGTATGTACCTTTTTAAAACAAAAACGTAGATGTAGGAATTAGAAGAATCCTTTATTTGTCGAAAGTGCTTTATAAAATGAATCAATTGTATTTTTTAAGTGTCAGTCGTCTGTTCTGAACAGAGGTGCATGATTGATTAGAAGACACAACTCGTGCGGCTGTCATTGTGGAAAGATTTACAAATATCCTATTGTTATCTTTTCCATTCCATTGTCCTTATAAGACACTAAATATACACGACAGCTAAATTAAACTTTATTTATTTAAATACAGTCTGATGTTAATATTTTTTTGGCTTATGCAATTTAACAGTTTTTACAAGCTTTTTATTAACTTATGTATTTTTGTTTTTATTATCTATGTTTGTAGACCAGTTATCTTCAACCAATTCAGCTGAAATTTGCTATACATGATTATTTTGGATGACAACACATGCTTAGCTATATGACGTCATTCTAATTTCCATATGGCGGTTCATCCAAGATGGCGGACTAGTTATTTTTTCTTCGCAACCACAATAATGGCATCAAATGAAAGGGCTTGATAAGAAAAATACGAAGACTAATACAACGTATACAGAAGCTTGTTTTTTTAAAAAAAATTCAACATTAGTTTATTTAACAATAGCTGATTCACAAAATACCGTTGTAGCTGTAAATACCTACCCACTACTGTACCGAGTCTAGCGAATCGTATATTTTCTATCTCTTAACTAAAGAATTAAATGGGTCTTCTTTAAGTTTTAACATTATAACAAAAATCTCTATTACCTCCAATCAGATTGAGATTACAGTTTTTTTCCTCAGTGTAATGTTACGTCAATCGGCAAAAACTGAGACAAAACCGAAGACCTGTTGGCCTTAAATATTCAGTGTACAAGTTTAACTATGTAACGATAATCTATAATATAGGTATTCTTTGAAAATATCAATATATTGCTACTGCAAAAGAAGATCAACGTATACTTACCATGTATTATAGGATACTGTATGTTTATGTCAGGCCGAGACAGACATTTATTTTCCTATCATTCATTTTGTAAATCAGTCACATGTAATCCAGTAATCCATATGTCGAGTCGACATTATTGCTTCAAGTTCAAGATTCCAGGATGCAAAAAGTACACATCAGTCTCCCCTATTTTTTTTTATGCCTATTTAAATTGCACTGTTCATGCTGCTTCAGTACGATGATAAAGAATATGTCAAAGATATGTTCGAAATATCTGATATCCTAACTGAAATTGTCTGTGACTCAATATATCTTGTAAGTATTAGTTATATTTAAGAAAAAGAATGCATTACAACATCACTGCAGACCCATTTACTGACACTGTAACATAAAGCAGATATGCAGCAACAATTAATCTTGAGAACCAAGTAGGTGCAATTCATACGAGTGGCTACAATACTCAATTAATTATAATAATTTCTACATAGCATTTATCACCGGTTTTTTGCCGGAGGCTAAGCTTCTTTATGTTACGAAACATCACACAGAAATTCGATCCGCGACAATACGTGGTGGCCTTGGAGAATTGAGACCTTGTTTCTTATGCACCACAATAGATGACGTCATCGCTCCTGGCGTTTCTGTCTGCGCCGACACTTCGGCATGTTGGAAGTGAAAGTAAATCAAACTACTGAAACTCGAATGAAGTTGACATCAACAGAAACATAAATATTACGTTAAATTTAAGGCATTTTCACACATGCGACTGAACCGTATCAGTGTATTCAGATTGCTTATCATTAGTCAAGTTAGTATAAAGACAGTCAGTAAGTGGATATTAAGTAAAGTAATTTTTACAACAAAAACTACTTGATAGATGTTACACAATTGGTCATCCGCTGCGATCAGCTTTTGCGAAAGGCAATTTTCGACCGAGTTCCATTCGCTCAGGCTACGACTGAGTGGACGTTAGCCAACGAGGTGGCCTTAATGTCACGTTAGATACGTTATTGCGGACTCATGTATTGTACGATACTGTTGCAAAATTTTACAAGAATACATTCTTTTTTACTAATACTTACACCAAGTTAACATGGCAAACAGTGGTATAAAATGTATTGCTTCATTGATTGACAATAAGTATTTTTGATGTAACAGCTACACCTATGTATGGGTCTGTATAGTTTTCCACGAATATTTATCACGGTTATCCAATTATGTACAAGTTAAAATTAACTTTAGTTAAAGAAATCTATCTAATTACTGTCTTATGCTTAGTAACCACGCATATCGTAAATGAGTATGCAAAATAGCTCATTCGAATTTTTGCAGCTATTCTTAAACATTGTGGTTGCACGTTCTAATTCCGCATCTAATAAGTGGCGGAACATTACTGTAGCGAATCGGGATGATATGTGGCTTCATCTAGATCGCTCCGAGCCCACTTATCTTAACTTGGTCGTATAACGTTTGTCTCTGTGCATGCATTCTGCAAAGACGACCATCCGTAACGAACGATTTCTCTATTCGATAAAAGTACTTATGGACACCCTGAATTAGATACTGACGTTTAAGATAGTTTTAGTTGGATAAATATGTAGATACTGGGAATAAATATATTTATCGAACACTGGACTGATCCTGAGACTACGAAATTATTTGAAAGCCAGACTTATGTGAAATCATCATTTGAATATTTTGAATTGGAGCTCTTGTACACAATTATCAAAAAGTTCGTTACAACTCAATAGGGCCAATTTAAATAGAGGCAATAACCAATAGGGAGACCGAAGGGGAGAGATCCCGTATACAAGCAATTCTTTAGTTTCATTTTAGGGTCGGTATATTTTTTATGGCCACGGCATTATTTAGCTTCAATACCATTGTAAATGAACCGTTTATCCTAACTGTAAGATTTACTGGTTAACCCACTGTCACTATTGGTGCTAAGCTGTTGGAAATAACAGAATTAAATCGCACCTAGTAGACTTGCAATCAATGACGAATATTAAATCTGTGTACTTACATTGTAATAAAGCATTACAAGTACTTCACCTTCCTGTAAATTTGTTTTGCTTGTTCGGTATTTGCTTGTACGTAAGCAAATACCGAACAGAATAGAACATATATATATATATATATATATATATGTATATATACTATTCAATTCAGCTAATGACTTTTTTTCTAAATTTTAACGCCCTATTTCTGGGCATAGCGCTGCCGTATCGCAGATTAGCAGAGCGTTATTTTATATGTCATCTTTATTGTTTCGGAATCTTCAAAGCAAGGGCGAATAGAATTTTTATACGCTTGCGTCATCCAACTCAGGACACTTCTACGCTTTAAGCGGTTCTACGCTTCTACACTTCATACAATACAAAATACAAAAATATTACTAAACATCGCTACGCTTACATACCTTGTATTAATGCCAGTTTCTTTTAAACATTTTGGTTAAATTATACCGTTTATAATTCAGTTAGTTACGGGATCGTCCCCGTAACTAAAAGCATCATCCATGTAAATACGTATAAGACTTATGTAGAAAATTCATTGTCTAACATGCATTTTTTTTGTGATTACCACCAAGTGCTGATTCTATATTAATTGTTGTCTGGTATTTAGTACTTTATATAAAAATAGTAAAAAGAATTATTGATACTTCGTGGAAAAACCCTTAAATATGAATATTTACAATGGGAAAGTTAACGCGCGATTTCGCAACCTTGGCCACGCTTTTATTTGCGTCACAAATCCATCCGAAGCTTCCGCTCGATTAACATTTCTACTTTTACTTGAACTTTCGATAACTCTATTAGTTAAGCGTGGTGTTGCACACTTCATTCATTGTTTAAACAATGATACTTTGAAATGGCAAATTAAAATCATTTCTGTTATTAGCGATTTAAAATCTCGTTTAAATTATCTATCGTGGACTTATATCTATAAGTCGCGTCTAGGTTGGATTTCTTTGTAAGTCTTTGTTTTACATGAATGTTCGATTCTGCGATTTGCACAGTTGTACCTGCGTTTCATCGCTGCATTGGTTTATACGTTTGTCATATTTATACCTGTAGCTTTCCTATGGATAATGTCACTGCAATCAACCTATTATCACTTTCCATTCAATTTTCTGTAACTTTCCATGATATTAAAATTACATCGCAATTTGACGTAACCGCACAAATCGGTCTTCGTTGAACTACGATAGGTAACATTCTTTGAATTTTTATTGGAATGTTAATGTTATTTGATTTTATGCTATCGTTTTCAAACGAATCTCACCAAGTAACTTTCTCCTCATTTTATCGCAACATGTTGAAATACGAATTCATATCATCATTGCATATTTTACGTAACACACGGTATAATATGTTTTTGTTGTCGCTGAAATTTCTCCTTCACAAAGATAGTAGCAATTTAAAGTAATACATTTTCATCTCATTTTACCATATAAGTGATATATTTAGAAGATTTTTTTTAAATGTGAACTAAGTACTAAATGAATAGGAAACCATTACTGTCACCCATGGATACTGTCGGCATCACTAATCTACAGCAGATCTGTATCAACAGAATCAACAATAGTTAGTCCATCAGTATTAGTTATTCATAACGCTTAGTTAGATTTGTTAGAAACATTTATTAGAAAGAGATCTGTTAACATCCATTAGATCGGTAACGATAGCCCGTTTTTTAATTAGAGATAATAATTTGACGTTTCAAGTGTTACAAGTTTTTATCGACCAAATCACTAATTTTAATTAAAAAACGGACTAAGTACAAGTTGCCCTGTTAATAATATTTGACGTCTCTTCTATTATGTCTTCAATAGTAGTTTCACAACATATATGTATTAGTGGTCATCATAGTAACATCAAATCAATTAAACGAAATATTACACAAATACCTACCTCATTACGTCACAACACACAACACTAAATAAATAAACCTTGTTATTTGTGTCATTAATTGGAGGCCTTAACCTTCAATTGCAACTTTCAAGTGAATATTCGGTCACGGGTAGAGACTTGAAACTATTTTATCTTTTATGCTCACCTTCACTAATTAAAATGTTCACTTGAGTTAAAATTTCAGCAAATACCAACCTACCTATCTTTTAAGAAATGTCATATCGTGGCAAATACGTGGCAAACAATTAAATAAATATGTGTAGCATATTTACTCGTAAAGATAAAGATTATTATTGTGAACAATAGTACCTTAATAATTATTAATTGTTCAGTTGATCAAATATAACATCAAACATTCTCATGTCCTTGTTTATTCCACTTACGGTAATTTCACAACTTGTGCATATAATTACATCGTTTCCTATTCACATTTTTGTTTGTATTTTTTACGAAGTCAGCTGTTTTTGAATTTGTCTATCAAAGGAATGAACTTTGAGCTTTTAGTCCAGGTAGAGTGTTTTGTCTTCGTCAGCTATGTTCGTTTCTCACTCGCACGCGTTCGATACATATGCGCAAGAGTTGATCGGACCGGTGCAGAGTAGTAAGCGGGGCGACGCTGGCGTGATTGGTCGTTGCGCGGCAGTGTCTCGTGTCTTGAATTTATAATACTCGCGATCAAACGTTGTGGACGAAGCCATGATTTGTGCTTTATTCAGTTTTTGTTGGATCCTTTATATTTCGGGGAATCGTGTTTGAGTCTCGACAAATAAAGTGATGTGCAAAAGTGTAAATCAAGGTGTTTTTTCGCGCATGTCAGCTGTCGCTGTACAATAATATTTTTGAAGGATGTAATGTCTTAGACCATATTATCTTGAGACTGTTTTTTGCTGCAACAATATTTTCTCTGTCATATACGATTCAAGGCTCTGACTACTCGCTACCATAATAACTTACCATGAATAGTTTATCACTGTTAAAGTCCCACATGCCCATTTCTATTTGATGTTGCAGTTAAAATATTTCTTGTATCGACTGCAAACATCAAAAGGTTATATCGCACTCAGCTCGTGTTTACGTGCGATACCACTACATGTCGTGAAAGTATTTCGGAGCGGTGTCTTCACCGTGAAGATATTTTAGCATATTAATGCCGAAGACCTGAGCTTTCTACACACGTCTGACTTTCAGCCTTATACAGTGACAACGAACTTTTATGTCTTGATTGATGTTTAGACCGAAAGTTAATTTAATTTAAACTTTTCACATCAGTGCTATTCAAAATTCTTCTGAGCTGCTCTGGATATTGTATTCGTTTATGCCAGTGTTTGTATGTGGAGTAAAATTTACATTATTTATACAGTCATACGCATGGACGGAAAAGTAGTGAACTAGATCAATTGTCCTGATTTTTTTTATTAATTGTTGCAATACACATCAATTCACGCTTCGGCTACTTATAGTGTAATTAATTTTGTACTCATTGTTAGTACATTACTAGTTAATCGAAGTCATTGGTCAATACAATGTGCATCTTTATAATGTACAAATCAATGTCACGTCTGTGTATTGAAACAAATTCAAACAATGATTAGAAAGTAGCATTCATTGTATCAGATTAATATACGAGATGTTTACGAGTGCGTCACGAGCTTAACAATATAGTTTATGTTTAATGTTGAGCAATTTCTGTGATTTTATCGCCTAATAACCATGTTCAATATGGTGACAGTCAGGAAATTATATAGAATTGCAATTTTATACGAATAAACTATTGTTACAAAGATATAAAATCACACGAAGCGTTGGTACGCACAGAGTTATGGAATTTATGAGGGAAATCGGATAATTAAGTTGAAAATGTTTTTTCTCTAGTAGTTTACTACTACTAATTGCTTTAGCAATTAATACAAGATAACCAGATAAATTGTTTTACTAGAGTTTGTAATACGAACAATTATTTTTATATTTAAATACTAATTCAAGTACATGGTAGGTAGATAGATACGAGTATGTTGTGTGTAATACTCCTTGGAACACTGCGTGTTTCGGTTGTTAGTTGAATAGAAGAAAGGAGTCCCATTGTCTATGGTTTGGGTCCGTTATAAAAAGAAATCTTGGCCGTGCCGTTTAAGTGCCCCTTCACCAGTGGCTTATGGAGATACGACATTTGTCCCTTTTCTACTTTATTTATTTATTCACGTATTTGTAGTAAATATTATCTTTTCTTACGTCACTTTTTCATAAATTCGTGAATAGACTTTATGTTCAATATATTATATTCTAGAAATATGACTGCATTCGTTTTAAATATTTATATCCTTTCTCTGTTACGTAAAAACACTTCGTTGACAGTCGCCCTTTCTATAAGTATTAAAGAGAATTCGTGATCTCTAAACTGATTTTATCGTAGTTAGCTACCGGTATAGAGACTCAGAAAAGACAGGTTCTGTAAGTGGGTGCGATGTTATATGCACCACTTAACATTATATTATAGTGGGTATAGGCCACCAGGTGTCTGATCCTGTCTGGGTTATAAATCTTTTGTTCGGGCACAAAGGCCTGTTTAGATTTTTTAAACTTATTTCTTTGTATGCATCCATGGAGCATTGTTTTCGTGTCTATAATTATTTTCATAATTTCCATAAGTTTTTTGAACGAACAGTATAAAACTTCGACGCAGTGATATATGTAATTCTGCATCATGTTCATGTTACTGGCTTCAATAAGATATTTCTAACATTAGCTAATCTGCAATCTGTATCCTCAGACCAAAGAATATAACCTATTTCTTGGTTCTAGTCTTCAGTACTATCTCGCTAGGTGCAGTATGTACCTACAATACTGGGTATTGTACCGTCGATTTCTCAAGTTCCTGGATTCAATTCTCATATATCAGTGGTGGTCACTCGACTGTATATGTGGACCAATAAACTGGTTTCAACTCGACCATCAGTCGCTGCCTAGAAATCGTTTTCCATTAGTGCGATCGTGCATTCGATGATTAATACTAATTTGCCAGTGCATGTTCGACCTATGAAGAATTAATAGGTTAAACTTTACATGTAGATAAACAGTTTGTTTATAGCAATGCTAAATTTTAAAATATCACGTACATAGGCAGGTAATAAACTAATTTACAATTATCCGTATACTTAGTACAAATAAACTTTTAATATGTATAATATATGGATATCGGATATTTGTCTATTTTAAGAAATTATTACAGCGTACCAATATTAGATATTTATTACACTTTATTTTATTTATATACTAGACTAGAATCACAATAAATTAACCTTAACAGCGCGTTAGTACAATACCGCCGATATTGCATATTAATATAAAAAAAAATACTGTAGGTACCCAGGGCTTAACTAAATCTTCTACCTACCCACCTAATACTTAATATTTTATAGAACTTAATAATTAATACCTGATATGTATTTATATTTTATTCTTATAACCCTTTGGTTGTGTTATTATGTAATGGCATCTTCTGATATTTGGTTCAAATATTGTAAATATGCGAGGCAGGGTGAAATGAATTATTATTTATTTAGCTGTTGTATGTAAAATTACCTATTCGCCTGTGGGAATATCTATTCACAATGCTTGTGATCATGTCAGTCGAAATACACGTGGACAATATAAATATGTTATTACAATGTATGTACATAATCTAAGTTTTAAAGTAGATATGAAACTGGCTGGCCTCTGTTAAGTAGAACATCAGTTAATATAGAGGTTGCAACAGACGTTTATTAGTTTTTGGCTTACAGTAATTTTGTAGTAACTTTAAGTTGAGCAATATTAACGTTTTAAAGATTATTAATTATAACCTACACATGTTTTACTTCGATTTTCTTCTATTTTCAAACCTTGCAATACTCCGAACTCGATTCAATTCTATTTTAATTCTAGATGCCTCTCTTTGCGACATAGTTCACGGAGTTTGTAGGACCGTCGAATAGCTGGCCTCAATATGTAATGAAGTTTTTTTATCTTTACATATATTCAATGACTTGCTTATTATTTGCATTTAGTATTTTAACTTTAAAACCCAATCCTTTGCAATACAGTAAAAGCAAAATAGATTATGCCGGTTTACGAAAAACAAAATTTGAACTGCGCTTCATTATGCTTGAGAAACCTTCACTGTCAAAGCTTGGTATAAAAGAAATGATGCCGTGTTTTGAGATGGATACAATTGTTCTTGTCATTACAACAAAATTTCTACGGAAGTATCACGTAGAGATGTAATTGCCGATAACACTATCAAGAAAAAGTGTATCAGCTTATTACAACGAAACTAAAACATTTGGTTACGAAACCTCAATTCGGTTGCACAGAAGCCACAGTTATGCAATAAACGAACCTTTTTCGTCTTGCTACATTTTTGATCTCAGTATGCATCGCACATTGACGTGCCGCCGGTAAATCGTAGTGAAAGTGTAGTAATAACAATAAATGTTAAAAACTGGCTTCTGTGTGGCTAGCGGCGTACGGTGAGTGTTGCTAACAAACATACTTAGGGACCGTCCATTAATCACGCAAGGTTCGTAAGGGGGGGAGGGGTTTATATAAAATCACGAAAAATCACAGGGATTTTTCGGAATACTTAACCGAAAAGCGACTTTACGCATAATAATAATAATTATTGTGTGTTTAATAATAAAATTAGATTATACCTAAACCTGTATTTTATGAATATTTAAAAATAGTTACAAAATGTTGTAGGCACTAAAAATACACGTGATACAGGAAGGGGGTCGGGGTAGTCTTAAACCTCACCATGTATCACCAAGGGGGAGGGGAGGTAAAAAAGCCAAAAAAAACATCACGTGATTAATGGACGGCCCCTTATCTCATATCCAATCTTCAGATGCTTGCTAATTGTGTTATAATGCTTCCTAGTATTCTTTTATTTATACTGATTCTTCTTAAAAATGAAAAAATGCATTAATGTAATAAATATTAGTTATCTTTGTTTGTAGTTTTAGTCGACGGAACTCTTTCAATTGGTATTTTATTGAGGTTAACTGTATTTAGTAATTTTAAGTTTACTTTTTTGAAAAAAAAATTGTTAAAAATTAGAATTGTTAAGCTTGAAAATTTCTAAACCAATTGATGAAGGTTTAAGTGAATTTTTTTACTTGACTTTTGCGACTTCGCGGTAGATATTGCAGGTCAGTATTAGAAGTGTTGAAGTGTTTTTTAATATTATGATATTGATTACGTCATTTATATTTGGTATACCTACATATGTGCTGTCTCCTCGAGCCTTCCATCAAAAATGCAGCCCATGTAATAATTTCCTGCCTGTGTAGCCTCAATGCTACTAAAGTTCTGCTGAAGATATCGTAACGATTGCATTTAACAGTTGATGTCATAATTTTCTCTTTAATTACGTGATCTCTTGAGTCCCAGTAGTTTTTTTCAATGTACGCTATTAAATTAATAAGTAAAAGTAAAGGAATAAATTACTTTTTAATTACATTTAAACATCACTTAACAGCATTAGAAATACGCATAGTAACTTAGGTCTATTGTCTAATTATGACGTAACAAGATACAATTTGCATTAGAATCGCCCCTCGAGGCCTGGCCGTTTCCTCAATGCTGAGGTCTGTGAGGCCTTACACAATGCGTACCTGCATACCGTGATGCATCCGTTCTTGCGAAGTCACTTTGGTCGTTAATTTCCCTTAACTTAAACATATGCCAATCGAAAAGGACACTAATAAAGAAGAAAGTTTTAGGTATAAGCCGTTACGCTTAATGAAGTACATATGATGTATGTCGATCAAAATAACTTATTGTTTAAAAAGTTAAAAGTTGCGACAATTGAATAAATTGAATTTATTATCACGTAGGTGCTTTCGAAGGTTCAAGTAGTGTACCTTGGATGACATTATACTACATGCCAACAACGGATGACTCACGAACGCTATTGAGTCACCAAATGATACATTTGTTTTAATAATAAAGTTCTCAGGAAATCGGTACGCTAACCACTTCGGTGCCATAAACTCATGAGTTATTTGAAATTGAATTCCATCCCATGAAATCAGTATATTATTTCAGTTATACAGTCACGTTTTCTGTAGGGGTAGGCAGACTACGGATTTCAATCGGCTACAATTTTGATAAACTTCGGTCACTCTTTCGTCTTTCGTCGAAGTCGTCATAAAAACCCGTCCATTAGAGGTACCTACGGAGAGGTCTTCCTCTCACATTCATTGTAGCGAAGTAGCTCTCGTATTTAGTTTTGTTACCATTTTGTTCTCAGGAGTAGTAGAGATACGAATATAATTGTTGCACTCTGTACTAAAGTTCTAAGACGTTATATCCTACATATAATCATTTTATTGTTCCGCTATAATCGTTACCGTTATATATTCCGTTAAGATCATATTGTACTTTAATCAGATATAAATGGAGTTTTATACAAAATCATGTGCTCTATATAAAAAAACAAACTGTTGTTAAAAACTGTGAGATAATTATTTTGGTTTTTCAGTTGTGGTTGTTTAGACAATACATAAGGTCGAAGGCAGCTGGAATATTTTATATACATATTAAAAACAATAAAGTGAAATGGGGATATTAAAGTCAACACCTATTTATCAAGTGATAGGTTACAATAGTAACAGAGTAGAAAACAAACTAGCTAATGCATTGAGAACATTATGAAAATCAAATATTACCCAGGAAAAGCGGTCATGGAGGACCCGTGGCTTTCACTCAATGATAGGACAATGGATTTAGTCTATGCAGCTAACTGGGTGGGCGCTAAAAATCTTAGCTCTTACAGTGAAAATGATGATCAGTCTAATAAAGCGAAATTCAACTCTATATCGAGAAGCAAATCTTGTCGAGATGTAGGACGCAGTAATGAAAAAGACTATCCTAATAAAACATACTCATATGAAGACAGCGGTTACAGTTATTGTCAAGGAGTTCCTACTGAACATATATCTCAATTAGCTAAATATCAACAAAATATAGAAGAAAAAGCTAGAGCTAATAATAACCTTTTACTTCAAAATAAGTTGAAACACAGTTACAGTTTTAAAGATATGCCAAATGGCTATAAACCTTCCACGCTAAAACGAGTAAAACGAAGAAATTTTACGGAGTGGGATATTGAAGCATTTTCGGCTCACGAACGCCAGCCACCTGTACCACCACAGCGTAAAGATTCTCTTAAATATGCGCATAGACAGCGAAAAGCAGATTCCAAAAAGAATTACTACCCTTTACCTGACCCAGGGCCAGTGCCTTTAGATCCATCGTCAGAATCTTACTATGAATATTATTCAAGAGTAAGTCAACAAAACAATGACACTGATAGCGATAAGATAAAACAACTTCAGAAAGATCCTAAAAAAGATAAAGACACGTCTAATGGCGAGATGAAGCCGAACGGAACGGTACGTGGTTTTAACAATGATACTATGTACCAAATAATAAATTCCATGGCAACTTTGGATTTATCGCCTATTAAATCTCGATCCGGAAAAAAGAACCTCGACGTGGATAGTGATGCGGAAGATTTGGGGTTATACATGCAGCCTATAAATAATGCCTCGTTATCTACATGCGAGCAACATCCTGAGCGCACTACGCAACAAGAAAACGTACGAAACGGACGTGTCGAGGATGCGAAGCCTAGCTTTCGTTCTAAGTCATTGAGAGTAAAAAGCGAAGGAAGAGCGCCACTCAGAGCTTATCTCGACACGGTTAGACAAGACACTAAAGCTTACAATGGTGTTACTGTCACTCAACCGAAAAGAAATCTCTCTCCGAGCGAACAGCTGACATTAATGCAGTACGATATGTTCCATGGAAATCAAAACCCACCTACTCCCCCAATCCACAACGGATTTCATTCAGTGGATTTAGAAAAAGAAAGTGATTACCGGACTACAAATGGTGTTACTAAACAATTTAAACGTGATAAATATGGAAAGTTATATAATACTGTTAGGATTAAAAGTGATGACAGGTACGACAGGTACAATGACATTACGTCATTCAGGCCCCCCAAAGAACGTATTAGTGAAGAGCGTGTGACTAGTAACAACGGTATCTATTCTAGAAGTGCTAAAAGTTCATCAAGTGGTTCTGATTCTGACTTTTCAATACCACGACCTAAGTTGATTGTGCCCGTGCATACATACGGGACTCGTAAACGTCGAACCGGAAATCTTTGTCAACGAGACAGCACAGCTACCGAGTCATCGCTGGATGCTGGTATACTTCTCGACGTTACGCGCCTTGAAGGGGCGAATGACAAATCTATTGAGAAACAACATCGAAATGACGAACCAGGTAAATATGTCATGTGTTTATGTTAAGCTACCAGTTGACATTTTATCGCAAAATATTCCACCACTGTGATAATATTTTAATCTCATGTGTTTGCTGATGGTGATCGATGGATACTATCACGCGATATACATATTTTCTTTCAGTCTCGGTAAAAATTAAGTAAACTTCAAAAAATCGTGTGACTTATACATATGAGTCTAGTCTGTTACATAATCAGTGAAATCAAAGATAAATATGAATGATAGATCTGATTGATGTTTTTATCATTATGTAATATTTGAGATTTCTGTTACGCTAAAATAAAGGCTGGCAACGTCACCATTTCAATGACTGGATTTTTACTGGCTACGGAAGCGAGAAGCTATTGATGCAAATACAATAAAATATGAGTTCCAACTGATAGTTAGTTACACATTACCAAAAAAAACGCTTAAATCATTTCCAATGAGGTGTAATTTTAAAATACCTGATTTAAATATGCTACTCGTATATCTACTTAAGACAATTTACTACGTACATTTAGGGTATATCCTTAATATACATACCTTTGAAAGAGCAGAACATCAAAATAAAAATTGGAACTGTAATTTTTGTACAGGCGATAGTGCGATTACGACATGGTTCTTTAAAATGAAATTGCCCAGTCCAGATGCCTAAGCGTACAAATTGAGGTACTCAGTTGCTGAATAAATCGAGCCAGGCATATCAATTAAAATTTGCTCCACTCCGTGTGACCTACTTTTGAATCAAATCATGCATGAATATGAGAATAATATTTCGATTACCTAACGTCATTACCATTTCAGACAGTTTGATTAGTTTGTTAATTGCTATTGACTTCAATTTGATGTTAGTAGCTCATTTGTGAAGGACAAAAGTCATTTTCAAATAACCAACGACCTTAATATATCGAAACAATCCTTCAGAGTAGATGAAAAAAATTTAAACAATTATTCATTTTTCATTATACTTCTTGTTACAATATATCTAAGTATTACGCGAGATTTTACAATAATAGGTAGGTATATTGGTATATGTAAGAGACGGCGGAAGAATGACATAGTAGATAAAGAAAATTATCTGTGAGTTTTCATGCAATAAGTAGTCGCTGAATGTATGTACTTATGCATTGAACTTTCGACCTGCGTCGTGCTGCAAAGCGTGAAGTTGCCTTGAAATACTTTCGCTCGGAACCAATGATTTGCGTCCGTTCGCTCTCTGCAATTATAATACCTCGAATCGTATTAAGCTGATGGAATTAGCAAAAGCTATAGCTTGCACGCCTTGCACGCTCAAATGACATCTGTACATTTAAAAGTTTTATTCCATAAATATAATGTAATCGTTGTAGTTCTATAAAAACATTGCATGCAGAAATTGTTTTCTAACACAAAACAACTATGCTTACTTTATTAAATACAATGTTTATAATATAGAACATAATATTATAGATTGTTTGAGTCCACTTTCGTATATTCTTCAGGTTCACACTGTACATTTATCTTGGAGTCAATGGGTAGACGTAGTACACATAGATAAAGATATTTAGACTAAGCGTGACTTATTGTTATTACTATAGATAGACACATGTAAAAATTGGAATCATCGCGTGCTGACATGTTGTACGAATATGGTAGTAAACCATCACTGGTTTGTTTACTTAGAATATTTTTTTTTAATTTAATTCTGACTAAAATATTAATCCAATACTAATTTATCACATAATTATTATTTCCATATCGCATTCAACAAGTTACTTAAAGTTAAATTACAATGCCAGATCGTCCCACTCGCAACTCAAATGAAACAATCTTTTACCAGCTTTACAAGCAAATATAATATTTCGTATTTTCGCAACGCTATAAACTATCGGTAACTTTTTCTTTGCTATGTAATCACTTTTAAGTTAGGTGTAAAAACAAAGGCTGGCGTGTTAATCGTTTTAACGTACGTGACGTACGTAGACTGACGTTTGAACTGCGATTAATATTAGACCGGATTGAATGAACAAAGACCTATTGTGAGTTGAACAGAGTGGAAAATTTTTAGGTTTTCTTTTACGCATTGCCAATTAGTTTCCATCGTGTAAAGTTCATAGCGCATCCATTATATAATGTCGTGCATAAATATTGAGTGACTCGTCTTTTCCATTACTCAGTTAAGCTGCTTGACCTAAAGGATGTCATTTACTAAGCAAGCATGCTACATCTTGGGTAACATCATCGCTTTCCATTGGGCGAGATTGTGGTCAAAGGCTAGCCTATTTAAAATTTAAAAAAAAATACGTTACCCTCAATAAAAATGTTTATAATGACAACAGTTACTCATATACTATATTATATTTATATCTTACGTTTTATATTCGTTGATATTCCGGCTACTTCACATCAAACGAATAGAAAAAAAAGATAAAAACCATAAAACTTAATGCGTTTTATGGTTTTGTGAGATATACCGTTTTATAAAAGATGCAACCGTTCTTACTGCGTCGTTACGACACAAACGGATGTTCGACCCACATCAGTGAGAGTGATATCATGATCGTATTTTTATATCGGTATCCGATACTGCGGGTCGACTGCAGATACGAAGTCAGTACTTTCGTTCGAAATTTCAAGCATTCTACTCTCTATTACTCCCTCGCATCCTTTTTACCTAAGAATGAATGATATAGTCTTAGTAAAAACTACTCTCGATAATAAACTCTAATCTGAAAATGCTATTGAGTAATTTGAAATTTTCATGACGATTGTAGTGAACTAGCATGTTTGGTTTACTTTTGTTGGAATGTTAATATATTCCACTACGTGTATGTATTTATGTGTATCGATATGCAGCTATAATTATCTAATATGCAGAAAACAAAATCAGTACAGGTTTCAAATATTTTTAGTATGAGTACTAGAGTACTAGACATACTTATCATATATGTATACACGTACATTACGTGTTGAAATGTGAATTATTCAGCTTCAATACAAAATAGATAATGAACAATATGTAATTCAAATTAACTGCTTAAGCGCAACATCACGAGTTTCTCTGAAACAAAAACTATTTTTGTCTATCTTAATCATTGTTACAATATTATTTACTTACCAATAGTTGATGTTAAGTGTGTCGAATAGCTATTAGACATACGTCAGGTAAGTTTTCCGCTTCAGCACCAGCAATAACAGCAGTTTAGAAAAAGACAAATGCTAACGCATAGATAAACAAAACAGAAGATCCGGGACGGAACGTGCTGATACGGTTGTTTTATAAACATATTCATAACTCAATACGTACAAAGAAACAATGAGTTATTCACACGCGTCTCGGTTTATTCGCACGCTTATCACCTTCAATGGATTTATCACCACCACAACAATCGCACCACCATTGCCATCGGATACCACCAGTAAGAAGTCCGCCAACCACCACTGGACTTGCGTGTAATACCACTTTTAACCATCCCACGATAGATGAAAACAAAGTGTCTAATAGTCCACATAAAAATGTCTTTAGGAAACATAAGACGACATATATTATGATTCCATGGTATATGTAATAAAATTATATTGGTCAAAAAGAATTTCCCTTACTGATTATGTCAACAGACAATGGGAACGCCAAATGTTGGTAGTCTATCAGAATAATATCCTTACTAGTAACAATTAAACAAAGAAATATTAACTCCGGCCTGTTTTCCACCTTTGGTAAAGTTTACGAACCGATAAAACCGCAAACATTGATTTAATGTGTGTTTTACTTCTTGACTTTGCAAGATTTCCGTTGAATTATGTGAATACTAAACTTTTTGCGATATCTTGACCGTTCACCGTCATGAGTCATCCACTTTTAGCTGTTCGGCGACTATTTAAATGTTGTTCGCCTTGAATACAGCTTTTATGGTAAGGTTATGTTTTGAAAGTGTCTCCTCTACAAGTTTATTTCCGATATCAATTTCGTTGCCTGGCAGTTTATTCAAATTCTTGCATTAATTTTCATATTTGACTAATGCTGCATTTGTTATGAATGCGGCAGCTAATTTTAAATCTAAATGATTTATTACGTCTACCATACATAGAATGGCAATGCAACATAATATTATAATTTATTAACTTTCAAATAGTGGTGTTAACGCGGCTATTGTATACGACGGAAACGTACAGCTAGTAATGAACATATCCTGCACATTTCAGCGCGCACCAGTGTTGTAACCGAATAGTTGACGTTCTTTCTCAAAACGGATAATTCGCCATGCGTTACTGATCATTTGGTACAAACACAATTTGCAAACATTAACCTGAAAGTAACTGATGCAATTTATTACTATACTTCCTCTGTTTCACAGTTCGTAAATTGCATAATTGTGTATTAACGCAAATTATCTGTTATTATATTATAATGATCGTGTATTTTGCCAGTGTTATGTTAAATGGATATGTAAAATAAAAACGACTTGGAAAATCATCAATGCCGAAACTGGTAGAATCAACCGTGGAACCGCAACAATGATTACAAACTTTTGATCAATGATGTTGTTATTGAGTCAGACCAACAAATAGCAGCGGTTTTTGAAAAGCATTTTGATGACATACCAGTTTCGACAACGAAATCGCTTAGCTCCTCTCCCGATGTCGCTGAATCGTTGCTCAAAGAACATGTAAGCGAATGCAAAAACAATTTTAAATTTCGACCCATTGCCGCAAAGGATATTGTCACAATATTTAAGAAACTAG
>DWGJ01000224.1:0-37819 GCA_018246895.1 Aspitha aspitha aspitha
TAAATCAATAAATAAAACATTACACACACTACCATGCATTTGACACACACATACAACGTTCATTGTTTACATTCTGGGTGTCAAAGTCAAACAAAAAGTCCAAAGAAATGTCAAAGAATATTTTTTTGTTATGGTCGAATTTCGACCGGCAGGCGACTACTAGTAGTATTATAAAATCGTCCCATATTATGTCATAAATACATGAAAAAATAAGCTTATAGCTTACTTAAAATCTCTTATCTCATGTAACGATGTTCGTTTAAGCTAATCTCCAAAACCACTGAACCGATTTCAATGAAATTTTGTACATAGCTATTATTTAATCCAACTTAAAAGCTAGGATAGTTTGTATAAAATAAATAAATAATAAATGTCAATTGTCAATAAATTTTTAGATAAAATCAATTTCTGAAGGCACAATATTTGTCATATATGTATAATTTGATATAATGTAACCACAGCAACGCATGGTCAGGTTCCACTAGTATAATTATAATTTTATAGTGAAGCTGTCACAAGGCTTTTCACCTGACTTTTTGGCATTTATGAGGGTTCTGACATAAGACAGTTTTAAAAACAATCTTCCATATATTTGAAAGGAAGTGCCCTGCCACTATTGGTATCATATTGAATTTTACTTGGCAACTTTAGATAGGACTATTAATGCGATCACTATTACAAATATTTGAAATGTGTATGTTACAAAAATAGACAATTGCCAATTAACATGACATTTGTTCTAGAAAACCTATCAATTAAGGTATGTTAATATAATGCAGTAGAAGTATACATACATATATTGATTTTGATCTATTATTGCTGTTAATGTGCAAAAAACAAAATTTTTTCTCCTTGAAATTTGTAAATCTGAGATATACAGATTATTTTGTTATTAAACTATCACACAATGCCTGTAATGGGGCCGGTAGTAAGAACAGAGTGTCAAATATCTCTGTCCTTACAAACCTGACATATTTCTTGTATATTGATCACCGATTTAAGGGCCTCTTGAATCCCTTCATCAGCCACTGTTTGACCGAATTGGTTGGAATAGTCTTGGTCTCCTTTCGGAACCTACATCCATGAACTTACATTGTATGTCTGTTTTCTTATTCTGTCATCATTCATTCTTTTCACATATCCGAACCATTGAAGTATTTTTATGCCAATACTCTCTTTTACACAATGCATCTTACAAATATGGAAATATTTGTGGAACATGATTTTTGTGTTGGTTTATAATAAAAGTTCGTTGAATATCTCTTCTTAAATAATAAATGTGCTCATCGATGAAGTAAAGTAATTTTGGGGAAAAATAAATAATTACCGAGGACAATGAACTTGTTCATAAAACTTAAGAGTTTACGTCAAAACTGATTTGCTTTACGAATTGTTTCCTTCACTCAGAATTATTTTGCAGATTACTGATTTTATACCTTTATTTAAAGGTATAAAATCAAAATAAACATTACTTCCTTACTTTTCTATTAGGTATTTAATTCCCCCGATTTACTCATTTGTCTACTGCATTTTCCCAAGTTTATGAATAGTCATTAATTCCATTGCAAATCGTTTAGGCATTAATTATAGTGCCACTTGTAATGCTTCATACATTAGCTGTTATCCTACCTGGCGCCACTGAATTGGGCTTTCAACTTCTAATTTAATGATCTGTATTCACATATTCACAAATGCAAATCTGCGGTAGTAATTAATAAATAGTAATGAGAACACAGAATGCATTATATAGAGTGAACCTAATAGTAGGTCGTTGTTACAAAGTAGTCAACGTATTGAATGGCGTCATTTTTGTGTCTAGTAACATACAACGTATCACCTGACTACACCATGTTATTATTCGCAACAATTACATTTGATTACTGTTCAAACAAAGACGTCCTCAGGACACTTCCGGTGCGTCAATGATAACGACACAGAACCGTGATTGTAAATATTGTTGTCAATGACTTCATGCAATTTACTTTGGCATATTATGTACCTATTCAATTCGATACATTTTGCAATAGCAACGGTCCGTGAAGGACGAAACAGTGTGCGAAATATTATGTTAACGATAAATTTAGATGGCGGATTGCGATAGAAAATAATAATTCTTGTTACGCATTACGTGTTTTAATATATAAACCTCGAATCTATATAAACCATTTTATATAAACCTCGAAATATCTGTCTGTTCCATTTTTATATAAAAAGCTCTAAACCGATTTTCGCAATGATTTATATGGGAGTGGCTTAAAATTTAAGATTTACTAATGCTTTACAGGCAGAACCTTGCAAAATGATCTTTTCTAACAATGAATGGTAACACAGAAATTGATGATTCGAGTTACTTTACATTATACGTGGAATTGCTTTCCCACTATGCTTTGAATAAGAATAGGATTTCTAAAGCAGTCTCATTGTTAGTGCCATCGGCTAATTTTGCTTTTTCGTCCATTAGAAGCGTTGTCAAGGTCGCTGGTTTTAGCTGTAGCCGCAGTTGCCGCCGAGACCGGAATGTTGGTGGCACTGTTCTTCATAATTTGCACACCACTGCCGTATCACTCAATTTTTCACAGCATTCTTAAGGTCTGATAAAATCTTATACTTTGAAATTCACTGTTTTGTCACTTGAACTAGATATAGAACTAATTTATTGGATCTTTTTTTTATGTACTATCATCATATTGATGTTTTACACGTCTGTCACTGTTGTTCAAGTATCTGTTAGTGAAATCTGATTAATATAATAATATATTGGCTAGTTACCCGATTTTATATTGATCTACCGGATGGAAGTACACAAATTTGCTGACATTTGCCGCAAAACTGAACTACATAGTTTGTGATCAAAATGATATGTAATATAGTACTTATTAATTAATGAAGTAAAATGGAATGTATGATATTACCTACCAGTATAATTATAACTAAGTTATTGTGGCAGTGTCTGTACCGTGTAAAGTTACCTACTCACGTTACATTGTCTGGCCCCTTGAGATCAGTCCTCATTAAACTTTCTCGACTGCTTGCCGAAATGTTAAATCTGATTTAACATAAAGTTTCTGCGCACGGTATATTAATATTGTACATACTGAATGTCATAGTAATAGCTAATTATAACCTTTCTCGCTGTAGTAATAACTACATAGTTATGACCCGCCCGCTTCGTTTAGACTTCGCTTCGCTTCGACCCGAAAGACAACTTGCGAGAATGTTTTTGTGATGAAATTTAGTTTTATAATTTCATATTTTTTTCTAAGTACATCCTGGTACACGGAAAAACAACAGTGAATAATTATTATTTGTTAGGCAAATGTGCCACATCGTAGGCTGTATTATCAGTTTTAATCAGGCAAGATAGCGACCAAACGCTCAACTATTATTTAACAAAAAGTCTATTTATAATCGATTCTTTGGTTTTGCTTTTACTATGGTTACCACATAACATACATACAAATTACACAATACTTATAAAAACATTTCAATACGCTCAAAGACAGATTAAACAAATGTGTTCTTCATATAAATCTTTGTCCTAGTTGGCTGGAAACCCTAATCAAGTTGGTCAAGAAGTAACGATAATTATTGTCCGGAAACAATATGCTGGCTAAGCGTCCA
This sequence comes from Aspitha aspitha aspitha, assembly GCA_018246895.1. Lineage (NCBI taxonomy): Eukaryota > Metazoa > Arthropoda > Insecta > Lepidoptera > Hesperiidae > Aspitha > Aspitha aspitha. Next base: position 3,622 of record DWGJ01000224.1, read on the forward strand.
ATCAACAACTGGACATTCACTATGCCGTCATGAAACAATGCTTTCGTGCAGGAAAAGTGCTTACCTGTAAATGTAGCCACAGTTACCACATGCATTACTAAGATAAATAATCAAACATTACACTAATCTACAAACTAGGTCTACAAACTTGATCGGTACTATAGTCGTTTAATTTTAATACTCTCTGCCTTTCTTATAGCCGGAAGCGTGGCAGTAATATTTTTTTGTATTTTCTATTACTAAATACATCAGTGTACAATCTTATCTTTTATTATATCGAGTGATTGATGAAAAGAACATTTATAAATTCAATTACTATTCAAATAAACCACCAAACAGACGGTGGCAGAAATCTTCGCCGCTCGTAACGCTTTTTCAATTAGCGAAATTAATGATGTATGAAAAGTGCATATTACGTAATTTTATTTTGTATTCATATTCAATTATGGCACTAACACGTTCGTTTAGTAGAATTAGATTTATTCATGTTATATGATTTGTTATTCATTTGTATATTCAGTAAGCGAGCCGCGTCACTCAAGCTCGGTTTACATTGCAGTACAAATATTCTACATATTATATGAAGCAAGCAACAAAGTGATTTTTTGGAAATGTTATGTTTATTATATTCTCGCGAAGGAGGTAAAACTTAGCAATTCATGGATACAGAATAGTTGTTTTTGTATTTTCTGTTGTTTTTATATTAATTAACCAAGTTCAGAATAATATAACGTGAGGACCAATGTGCCTTAATATCTTATTTCAATTTAAAACAGTGTTTGTATAGATGCCAAATAGCCCATCATGTTTCTTATATTGGACAAAGTTATTGCACCTTGTAATTTATTGTATAAATGTACTGCATAGAGAGTAATAGACAAAGCTAACTCGTCCTTTGTATACAATACCATTTTTACACTCCGTCAGAATAACGCTAGATAGCAAAAATGGACATAATAAATATGGTATGGTAGTCGTAGTTACTAACGCGATCGTCGTTGTAGCGGCGGACTGTAAGATTTTTTTACTTTAAAAAATGTATATGTCACTTTTTTATTTTTAAACTATTTTACCTTTTACTGTATTAACATTTTGTTTATAAATATACCTACTTTAGGTAAGATAGAAAACATAGAAAATATAAATTTCACCTGTGCCTATGTCGACAAAATATTAAAAATTATTTTAATATCGGATATCCATCTTGCATATTAATATTCTAAATGCAAAAGTGTTTTTGTTTGTCCATTATTCACGTAAAAAAGGAGGAACGGATCGGCGTGACTTTTGGTAATGAGATTGTTGAAAGACTGGAGAGTTATATAGGCTACTTTTTTTGCGAAAATTTATCTCACATCCATGGAAAAATATGTTTTGATCAAATGAGCGCTTTATACAGCGCTTATAGGCGCAGTAACGGTATGACGTATGAACAAAATTCTCTTGACCAGGCAGGCGAAGACGCGGGTAACGGCTAGTATTTATTTCAATAGTACCATCATGTACCTAAATAAGCACACCGAATATTTGTACAGACAGCTTAAAATGACAAGGTAGAAAGTTGGTGATGATTGATAAGGCGGTCGCCACTCGCCATGAAATATGTAATTAAAAGTGCATCGCGTTTCGCACGAATTGCTCGCCGCCACACTATCGAGGTCAACTATAACAAACACTGAGCCTGTTAGTACTGTTCACTGTCGCATTTTTAACACTTCGCAAAACTACGATATGTACTCGTACCTAAGCAGCTAAGAGATTCCAATGAAATGAGTACTTGTGTGTGTGTTCATTTTCTACTTTAGAAACCAGTGCGGTAATCTATTCTTCTTTTCGTTTTTTTTATAATATTCAACGAAATCCTCATAAACAACGCCCTGTGATACTAGTATTGCATAAAAAAAGTGTTTTTTTTTTCTCTAACAAGTATATAAGTACCTATATGTGAATTCTATATTACTTATAAGGTAATCATTGTAATAACTGAGTTGGTTTGTCAATAAAAAAGAAAGGGAACAAATAATTAATATTTTTAATGAAAACTTTAAATTTTGACAACTTAACGATTTCGGACCTTTTTTTCTTGAAAATGTGATAGGTGCAATCAATTATAATTAATAATAAAACTTTATTTCGGTTAGTAGAGCAAGGCGCTCATATTTAAGTTAGCTTTTAAAAAGCATGGATGGATAAGTGCAATCTTACCAAGTACATACATTTCGTATTCAGTGTAAATTTTGTGTAATGATTTTTTACACAAACAAAACAAACCTTTTAATGTCATCGCTATTATCTGAAATTACTGACGCAATCCGTATCTAATATTCTCGTAACTTCGCATAAACAATTATGTGGAAACGTGCACGCCCGCAACTCTGGTTAAAACTGATGGACTTGCAGGAAAACGCTTCCTAGTCAAACAGGCAAATTGTAAGACAAATATTAAAATAGCGAGGTTCCACTGCTTTTGTATGTGTCGATCGTGCCGCTGTTACATGGGCACTTAGCTAAGGTCCCGTTTGCAAGCGAGTTTTTACAACACCTTGTTGCTGACCAGATTTTATCGCCTCTGTATTCTGATAAAGTAATTGATTGTCGAAATGGAAAACTCTTTATCTACTATACTTATTTGAAGATATAAAAACATTACTTCCGGTAATATTATATTGTCATACAATTTCCTAGTAAATCGTACGAAACATGGCAATTATAATTGTATGATTACGTTGTAAATACAGATTTCTTTAAAAGCGGGCACTACTACCAATACCAAAAAAATATGTACACAAAATTTTTAATTCTTTGGAACGTTGTATATAATGAAAAATGATGGAGTACCGTAAAATATATTTCTATCGCATTCTAGTAGTAGTCTTTATTCTGCCGTGCACTGGGATGAATGTCTATACAGGCTGACACAGGCCATTAGGGCGGTATCATTTATCAACAAGGAGGCCTATCTGAACTTAGTCGCTAATAAAAAAAAAACAAATAAGTAGAGTTGTATTTCTAACAAATTTATCTTGAGCTATAATAATACATTGTCGAATCGCTCGTCTGTATTGCCGAAAAATAAAGCCGGTTTGCATCGACCCTAATGGCTGTTTCTCCCAGAGCTTACTTAACGGTCTGTTTGATGTCTTGGATAAAACCACCCAAGCCAGCAAAGCAAACATTTTATGGGCCCTAAGTATTTGAAAACATTGCATCTCTAACGCTTAACCCCCGTTCAGAACTCGCCAGGTGTCCTATTGTTACGACGTTGTAACATTTTACTGCTCGGGTTTTATTGTTTACTCAACACCACTTAACACATTTGGCTTCTGGTCGTTTTGTACGAAGTTATCACAACAACATTCTCTATAGAGAATTAAAAAAGATCTAAATATGTTTAACGTGTAAGCTTTCTAAATACAAATTTTACATTAAATCTTTTGTTATCAATCATGAATTTATTTAAGACTTCCGTCGTTTTCAATTACATTTTAAACTGAGATTATTCGAATTACAATTAATTACATCGATCACATATTTTATAGAAGTGTTAGATCGTGTTCCTGTAAGTAAAGTGAGGCATGGAGAATGTGTTTATTCATGGCGCATGCCTAGAGTGGCAGGAAGTCGCCGGTTCGGTGAATCGCGCGGCCGCGGCGTCAACCGACATACGACACTTACCAGCATTCTGATCGCCCATTAGCAATAAACAATTTACATTCACCAACAGACAAACTACAATTACATATATTATTACACCTTTGTCCTACCATGCGGCCGTGGGAAGAAGTAAGCTTTCTGCAATCGATTATATTATGCGCAGAATGAATGTCCTCCCAGGAATTTAGGTTTTAAATAAATAATTTTTTAGCACAACATGAGTTGCGAGAAACATTCATGAGGATTCGAGAACGTCCTCGAAAATTAAAGACATGCGGGTATGATTAAGGATTATCACCCGCAGATTATGCAAACCTATTCTATTTTTATCACTGCTATTGTTGTTTACTAATGTAAAATGTGCATTCCTTCGCTGGATAAAGAGGTCGGTAAAAAAGCTATAAGTTTTACGGCTTTTTCATGTTTAGGACTAGGGCATCAGAACGGATGACATTCATTTGACCTAGCGGTGATGATGTACCAGTCTGAGCGGTAATGGATTCTTAAGACCACATTTCCTTGTAGAGATAGCTGGCCGACATCGATGTCTTCAGACACAGGATGCGAGCCAGTTCACCGCCCCGCTGTCGTCCCTACCGTTGTAAACCTACACTCGGTTAACATAAATTATTGTGGTTTTAAACACACGTCTAGGTGTGGTTGACGGGACACCTGAATACCGACGCTTAATACATTCGATCACTCACACCGAGCTATAAACTTATTGATTGTACGTAGAATAGAAAATAAATTTGTTTACGTTTCTAAATTTCGACGCTCGTTATGCAATAGCAGTAAGCAAATTAAGATGATATATCGTCGTCGCCTGCCTTTCACAAAACGTTCGATCGATAGGAATCTAAAGTAAATAAAATAATCTTGGCTGCGTACGATTGATCTCATCCCACATACAAGTACGGTGCGAACAAGCCGGGCGGTCATTGGCTCCGGTTGCATAAGGCACGCGAGTCATTCACGTGCTAGGACGGATGATCTACACGTTGTCGCGCCGATAAGTAGGGTTCTAGGGCCGTCGAGTTTGATTTAAGAGAGAGCAGTGTCCCAGATCGCTATAGCAATTAAGGTCATTGCAGACGATGTGTCGCGGGCACGCGAGCGTTGCCCCTTTATGCCCCTTTAAACGCAAATCGAACTAGACATAACGCATCTCACCTTTGAGACGCGCCACGAACTCTTGTCTTGACCGCAACTTAGCCGTTTAGGTTTTCTACGTTTCGTATCTTGTCTTGTATTGTCTTGTCAATCTTGTCATCCATTATTTCATGAAAACTATACGTTGACCAAATACTTGAAAATTAAAATTGTAACCAATGCTGCCAAACGATTTTTTAAACAATAATTCATTAATAATAAAGTAATTATATAGAATAATTGATGAATCATGCAATAGTTAAAGAAATTTTTAAATAAAACTGTGCGGTCAAGTGACGTCGACGGCGCCAGGCGGTAATCGCGTCTACGATGTGAATTTCCCCCGCCCTCACCGTTAGGGAAGGGAAGGTATCATTTGCTTGGCGACGGGGCGGATCCAGAGACTTGCTACCTTACGAGTTATAACTGATAATATTTCACGCAAAATACGCATAATCATTCCTTACAAGGCAAGCACTTACATTATAATTCGATTTACCACACGCTATAAATAGTACATAATTAATTTATTAAACGTCACTGCCATTTATAAAATATCCATATGCAACTATCAATTAAAGCCTAATTACTTTTATTATAGACTCAAAAGTGAGGTAAACTACTAGACTAATACCTAAGATTTGCCTATTGGCTCACTATACAAGTCTGAACAAATTTTAATACCTATGTATACAGGTAAATGGTTAGTCTTTAGTACACTAAGATTGAAATCAAATGTTATTATCCATATAACAGTTCAAATTGTTGTATTACACTATGCTACACAATATTGAAGCGGATTAATTAATTAATCAATTAATTAGTTTGATTGGAAATAATTGTCTTTACTTTCACGTGCGATCCTAGTGGCGCCGATGGCTGCACAGCCTGCGATTATTTTTAGATTAGAAATGGCTCAACCGCTTTACGTAATTGAACGAGTCGCATGCGCAGCTAGTTCCAGAGTGCTTCTAAATATAGTCACAGAGGTGGTGTGCAATTATACCTTATTATCGCATGTTTCCAGTGGAAGGCTGACTCCGTCTTGCAGTTATTACTCGCGGCAGTTTCTTTAGAAAGTGTCCAGATGTGACGAAACTGAAACGACCACGTTGTGCCGTTTACAGAATGGCCAAAGTGCATTTTCCCATACATTCGAAGAGTGCATAATGTACCGTGCGTGCCTCAGGTAGCAGCCGATAGCTCCACAACACCATAACTGGGACGAATTAGGGCACGGGCGACACATTTTAACGGTAACGTGCGAAGTAGTTTTGTTTTTGTATCGGCTGAGGTTACTTATTCGCAACTAGTTCAAGTTTCTTCTATAAACCGCCGTCCTAACGAACTGGTCCCATTACAATGTAATTAATTATACTCTTAATGATCAATATCGATAGAAGCGAACATACTTACAGCATTCTTTAATCTCTTGGATAGAACCGCAAAATCTGATCCAACGCGGTTCTGTTAATATTTCTTTCTATGAGTAAAATTATCATTTTGTACGATATATTCGTCAGAGCTTAAATATAAATAAACAAACTTACATATGTTTAATAATGACAATTTATAAATGCTGTGTAACTGACGCAATACTGGTTAGATCGATGTATATAATATGTATGTGTATGCAAATGTTAATTGAGGTAACTCGTCACACATAAATTATTGCACAACATTACCATTATGATAATTAACATAAGTTTAGTAATACTTTTACTCTGTTCATTGTGATCGTGATCAGAACGTAATATAATATTACCTTGTCGGAAATTATGACGAGGACAAAGTAATAAAAAGATTCTATTTATTCTAGCGATAGTAGCATCTCTGTGTGTGTGTGTTTCAGGAGCGATTGTACAAATAAAAAAGAAAACCATGCTATAGCCAAGTGCTACAAATTTTGAGTTGGAACAGATGGTACGCGAATCTACCCACGCAACGTGCGAGGCACCCATGTCATGGTCGATTTTGTATAGATGGACGTCAAGACCGTGAAAACGACTTGACACACATTGTATCTGGTACAGTCTCGGCGGAGTGGCTGCAAGTGATGGCACTTTCAATTATCACTGCACCGTGCCAGCGCCCAGCGCCCACGCCAGATTTTATTATTGATCATTTTTTAACTGCAACATTTCGCTATGTGGTTTTACCGATACTTTCTCTTATATTCCCAGTGTGTTTTTTGTTTTGCATATATCAACCTAACAATCTCCAATGCGCCTGTCATTCAACAAATTTTCACCTACCGATGTGTCATGAAGTAGTCGCAACTAATCTTAATTACCAGTTTAAATCAATCGAAATAAGATCTGATAGCGCATTGCAAATTAATATTTAAGAGATCGCGAATCATGTCATTTAAGCTGGCAGCTCGAAAATAATCCTAAAAAATCCTGTCAATTAGCGTCCGTTTCGGACGAATCGGATCCTGGTACCGCCAGGTGACCGCCGTGGAGTAATGTAAAAGGCTTTCAGTGATTGTTCGAGTCGTAAATTTCCGTTGACCCAGATATAATCATTAGAAACGTCGACGAACAGTGAAAATGATATTTTTTGCCGCCTGCCAATTGATTGGTAATGAAGCGTCGCATGCGCGAGATGCGACATCCGCGAGTGAGAGTTCTGCAACGCCGAAACTGGTATGTGTACCGCGAACCGCCGCCACCCGTGTAATTATTATTACTCACATAGTTATTGATACGTCCGGTTACAACCTGTCAGCATAAGTTAGGTGAGGCTGAGGTCGTTCAATATATTGGACAAACGTCACAAAATTGTTTCAAGATAATATTATCAATCAAGAGCCTTAAGAATTCGGGCCACTTTTATATCTATATATATGTATATATTAATTAATAGTCTAAAAATTTAAATTGGCGATTTAGCTGTAAATAATTTATTCAAGGAATTTTTTAAAATAAATGTATACGAAAACCTATGCAAATTAAAATGGAAGCCGAATATTAATAGCTGTGATTATTGTGCTGGCGTTTCTGTTAATACACGCTCCAATATTAAATCTTGTAACGTTCGGATTAATGCGTTATAATTTGGGAGACGTTTTTAAGTCACCTGACCCGAAAACGTAATGATATATATTAATTCCTTGATAATTCGCTAGTGTAGCAGACATATCGGGGGCGCCGGGCGCCGGGCGGCGCGCGGAGGCAGCAGCCTCGCGCACAGCTAGGTCGTTCATCGACCCGCTGCGCAGCGCCGCGACCGCACTTACCGCCGATTGTTTATACACCTCTATTATACAAACAATGTTTTGCTACTTCGTGACATTCCTTTGTAATCATTTTGAAATGTAGGTTAAGGCTTCTCTTTCATGAAATCTTCTCCCCGCTCTAGCTCGTTGTTTTCCCTCTCTTTATGATTAGTATTCGTAACGCCACCGAGACTATGGGTGGCGAAAGATTGGCTATTACCACAATACAGTAATATATCTCGAACGCGTAATGTTCACTTACGCAATTGAACACGTTAAAAAGCGCCTTTTTAACAACATTTCTGGGAAATGTTTCTAAGCGTTTAAGATTTGTGCATATAAGTCTATGAAAATGCACAAGGAATGTACAATAATCAATATATAAATAATAGAAGCTTTATCTGCAAAGCTTTCTGAATCCTTACATATCTCCGCGATAGCATATTTCAAGCTTGCCCAGGTTTCACATTGAGCTCATGAACAAAGACTGATCAAAGTTCTCGTTTCAGTCCTTCCACTTCAAAGAGATTCTTTACAGGAATGGAAAGCCTTGTTAGCTCACATTTCGAGATAACGAAAGTGCCCTAATTCTTAGCGAACGCATGCGGAAAAAACTGAGTTAATTTAATTTTTATACGTCGATCGTTGCACATGTTCTCCTGCCGACTACTTTTTTTTTATTACGCAACTAATCTCTTTTACACTTCATGGGATCTGAACGGACGTAAATGTGTTTGTTATTTCTTGTCACAAACACGTACGTAAGTCCATACTAATTGCTAGTACCTGACGGATATGATCAATGATTATGTAAAAATTTATAGTAAAAGTTCATGTGTATTAGATTATCTATTCAAACATCTGACGCACGTTTCTTTTACGATTATACATAGATGGCGAATTGAAATAAAAACATATAGCAGTAGTGATTATGGTTCAAAGTGTTTTATAATCATTGATTATTGACATTTTTCTTCTATTTTTTTTGTAACACGATCGGCAATATTTCATACTTAAGGGAAATCTCAAAAATTTGTACGTTTTTAAAAACTTTTTAAGACCAGGTATTTGCAGAAACAAAGAGATGAATATCAAGTGCGTTAGCTACTTTGTAGCCCATTTTATGAAATGGCAGCGTTTGGGTGCAACAAACTATTCATTAGAGTTTTATTCTTAGCCGAGACAGGCGTGCGCACTTGGATGTGTGCGATAATTGTCTATTTTCTCTATCTTATCGAGCAGCGCTTCTAAAACTATATGGCTAAATCCTTTATCTAAAGAATATTTCCTTGTGTTTTTTCAAGTTTAGCAAAACTTCTGAATCGTTTTTAAAGAAAATGTAGAGATAACCTAGAATTACCGCAAAAATTGTGGCCTTTATTAAGTGATCGTCAAAGTACATTGAAATGTTAAATAGGCGATGCCTTCCGACAGCCGTATAGAATCATGCTGCAGTTTGCGAAGCGCTGTGCTCAAAGCACATCGCGATATATTTTGTTTAGCTGAACGGTGACATTTTGCGCTTTTTAGTTGTGTTTTAAAGCTTGGACAGGAGAATGCGGAGTGCAGGACATACGCAGGCGCCGTTGAGTCGCGCCGCAACTTTCTACGCTCGCGTCTAGAACCCTCTTAAACAGTAATCTGCAGATTGACGTACCTCGAGAACGTTACGACAAGCAAATTAAATTGCACATTACGCCGATAATAATTTTCAGTTTTCATTAAATCGAAATTCCCTTCGAACGGAAAGATCTGCGTCGCGAACATATTGTCTGATGTCCATTGTTTCGCTACATGAGAGTTTATTTTAATGTTCCCATATCATTTTGCTTTACCACGTTTATAATCCAAACGCTAAAGAATATTAAAAATTAGAAGAAATTGATGATTTTCATGCTGCATATAAAGTATACAATAATCTTATGTACGACCAAAACCACATAAGAGTACGTAACAAATATAGGTATAGTAGTATTGTGATGTTATAAACAAATCATGGTTTTAGAATGGACACACAAACATAGCTAGGAATTATCGGATGATTACAAAATTTCCCCATCTGTACAAAGTAAGCTGAGTTCACTTAAATACATAGAATTCTTCGTAGCAACAACTGCAATAACGACAGGCTTTGTATAATTGTCAACTCATTTATATATTGTTATTCATTTTATTGTAATTTTATTTATATGAAAAACAACTATTCACGGCATACAAAATTCAAAACGTGAATCCCATACATGGACTAAAATTATAAGTAGGTACAAAAAACTGCAAAGTTATTTTGCAAAAGCTTTTACTCAAAGAAAGTATACAATATGGGTTGTTTTACATTTGTAGTATATTTGAAAATAAGCGTTAAAAGAGAATAATAATTTATGAGAAAACTTCTATTTACTCTATAATTAAATACTTAATGCTATTTTTTCTGTTAAAAATAAACATCGAAAGATTAAGAAAGTCTAAAAGTCCGATACGCTTTCATTAATCTTATAATTACCCTCTTATCTCTTTAAATGTATCGAATATCCGTGTAAACTCTCGCGACATCGATACCGTGGCTTCTCGTATAGAACATCTTGTAGACACGTGTAAACCCCATCCGTATTACACATTTCGAATGCACTATTACATTTATTATCACTTTTCAAATTGTACAATGGTACAACCACAATATTACCACATTGAAGAGTCCATAGATATGAAGTCAATAGGACTTTGCCTCTTATATTGACTTTGGACCGGGACATGGACAAACGACAATTCTTAGTGACGTAACACCGGTCCTTGCTATAGCAGCTTGGTAGTCGGTTTTTTACACAAAACTCTGCCTCCTTGAAATATAACGTTGCACAATATGTAATGACCAATTCTGTATCTACACTTCCCAGAAATGTTGGCTTTCTTTCTTAGAAACATCTCCAGCTCTCGGTGTTGGCGACTTTTGGCACTAGTTAACAAAAGACGCATTTTTTAAGTTTTTCTCTTATACGTTTAAACTTTTAATTTAATCCTTAAATCTTATTATTAACATACTTGATTTTCAAAATATTGAAGTATAACTTGGTAATGATTAAAATACATCCTTGGTTTCTTATCTTACAGTTTATGAGACTATAATTGTGCGATTAGTGCCAACGGTCTACTAAATGCTGTATTTGCCGAGGTCGTTATTAACATTATCGTAACAATAAACTTACTACAAGACACAACTAGTGAAACATCTGTTTGTGTGAAGACGTCAACTAGTCATTACTAGTATCTATTTACAATATAGAGAAACGACTATAATACTTATCTTTTTATATAAGTAGTCTGATTCAAGTATAGACTAATTTGTGAATTGTAATAGGTATTGTATACACACTTTTAGGTTATTAGGATAATTTTTCACTGTGTCTAATATAGTTTAATAAGTACTACGTGAAAAAGGAAAATTGAAAATACCAAAATGAATAGCGATATATTTGATTTGTAGTGAGATACATAATATACATATCAATAATGTACTTAATTATATATTTTTTTGAGCACGTGGAGTCAAGTAATGGGAACGTGTGGTGTTATTAATTGCGATGAAAGAATGCATGAAAGTTGCGATGCACTATCGCGATACATGTGATGTGGAGAAAAAAATCGATCGTCGCGAACGCCCGGCCGGGCGCCACCTCCTGGCGCCACCGGCGCGTCGTTGACCGCTTCCACGAAATTACTGTGCTAGCTGGCCGACATAAATACACACCGACGGCCATTCGAACCGTCATTAACACGTTCACTACTAATTTCTATTAATCTAAAGGAAAATCCAACCGTTTTTGCTTCACGTTTCCACCGCTCACTTGAAGAAAGTTGTGATGTTGATACTCATTATTTTGCTATTATTAGTAAAGTAACCCACTACTAGTAATAGTTATAGCTATGATTCTTGTTTAGGGAAAATATTGCTTGGAGTCTTTTTATATACCTATTATTTTTGGGAGTTCTCTTTCGCCGGCTGGGAGTTTTTTTTCGCCGGCTTTTTTCTCCCGTTCTACTATAGCCTGAGGGGCGCACAAAGCCGAAGTACGATGACTAAAACATCACCTTCATTGAGAGTATGTATATACCGTATAATGAATAAAAGAATTTGAATTTATAGATAGATACAATAGCTTTTGTAAACCTCCCATTAATCAAACAGACGGAACTTACAATATCGTATGGGCACTCAACGCCATTCTAATGTTTGAAGACGAATTTGTGAAAACAGCTATGTATCATAAAATTAAATCTGCGTTATCTAACAGATTGTAAACATATGGTTTATACATATACAAATGGTATGGTCAAAATCGAGATATTGAATATTGATCGACTGGTTCAGTAATAAATTGAATTTATATTCGGATTGAATAATGCTAACTATATTTAGTCGTGTCGTGTGCCAACAACACATGGCTGATACTACTGTGTAGCTAGTCCGTAGAGCCGCTACGCGATTATAAAATAGTAGGCAACCTAAAAGTAAATTCCATTATCACTTAAATATAGTGTCGCCACGCTTGTACCATCATCTTTTACTGACCTATTTTTAGTCGTATTGAATGTTTGACAATAATACTGAAACTTACGAACCAAAATTATCTTTGTGCAGCATCGAAAGGAAATTATTTTATTGATAAGTTTCTCATATTGATGTTATGTGATAAAAATATACATTCACAAGAGAATGACATTGTAAAATAATAACTTATATTTATTTCTTAGAACAATGACCGGTTAAGATGATCTTTCTATATATTGGTTTGTGGTAATATTCGGCGAACTATAACGTCGAAGGTTTTTGTCGAATGACGTCAACATTGCATAAACTTTAACGCAGAATTACTGTCAGGCAAGGTTTTAGTTGTGTTATGTTAAGATGATCATAATTAACAGTAATTAATGAAATAACGAATGCAACTATTATCAATTTCGTTATACAAGAGCATATACTTTATCTCCGTCGTCTGCGTTCTGTCCGTCTATCGCATCTTTACCAATGTTGAGTGTAAAGAAGATGAAACGTGTACGATAGTAATATTACGGTTATTAGGTTATTAGGGGATGGATGTGCCCTATGAAATATAAGTTTTGAATGTAGATTCGAACATTTTACGGGTTACTCTGTAGAATTAGAAATGTGGATTTTGTTACTTCTAGATGAAAGCACGTGCGAGCTAGTAGGTACGAAACCGTTACTATAATAACAAATTTCCTGTACATTACGGTCTCATATAATACGCATAGCTCTATTTATAAATAATAAAATGTAGTTAAAGTCTGTTATATTATAATACAACGTAGAAATAATATTATTCTTTTGGTTTAAGTAGCCTAAATCAATGAGATATCGAAACATATGGTAGGAAATGGAGCGGAAAATCCATAATACATTGTTTGTTATGGTTCGCTTAAACATATTTTTTTGAATATTACTATTGCCAATAATATTTACAGTACTCACTTTTTTCTCTGGAGTTAATTTATTAACAGAATATTGTAGATATCATACAACGGGACTGACTGACGCTAATAGGTAAGTACCTACTTACTAATATTATTACCTAATACTTAACATAAAAAACTGTTAGGTACTTGGGCACTACTGAATTTAAACATGAATACCCATAACAATCGTGCGACACCGACAGTTATTTAGTGAAAATGTTCTGTATTACTGTAATCTTGGCAGTGAAGTCAATTAGAAACGATGTCATTAGTGACCTAATGGTTTAAATTTCATGTTATCATCCCACTCTGGTTGTCGTGGTGACATGACTCCTGTCATGCAACTCTTAGTTTACGAATTGCATGCGTTTTGATGAGCATTGCAACCTGGCATACCTCTGAGTTCTCCGTAATATTTCTACGATGTTTTGGTAACGTAGGTAATATTGTTCTGTGTACATATTATTCCGATATAACAATAAGAACAATTAAAATGATTTAACACAGTATGCAAATGACTCGTTCTATTAACTAACAGCTTTATAAAGTGAGTTGCATCGATTACCATTAGTGAATGAATCATTGTAAATGAGAAGATAAAGTTTGTTTGTATGAAATACAATTTGCACTTAGCGTTCATTTTGAGGATAAATGTGCGAATTACTATTGAAACATTAGTCGAAATTTGTTTTATTTGTTTAGGTAGGCTATCTGTATTTAGAACCGAAAAATTGCTTCCATAGCTTACATACCCAAAATTTGCTTTTCCCTGTAAACGACGCTTTATCGAATCTTCTTAAGAATAGGAAAATAATTTAACACGGCTATTCAAATATGTATTTACCTTACTTTAATTATTTATTTATTTATATAACATTATCCATAAAATAGCTTAAGCTCTAGTTTTGTTACAGTCCATATATCCATGTATCATATTAATCGCGTAAATAATATAAAACGTTAATAATTTGTACTTATATCAAATTCACATAAGTCTGCTGTCTGCATTTCATATCAGTGTGATCAAGCGCTATCAAGCGCTCCTGGTGATGTATTGCTTTGTGAGTCACAACTACGTCATAATGTTTCCACTATTAAGCAAATATTGGCTTGCATCTCGTATTGTGCTCATTGCAATCAAGTAAATAATATAGACATGCACAATACCTAAAACACGAGAACAAATGAACATATTATTATATTTCTTGAAATAAACGTAAACGAATTCTCTGCTGATTCAAAGCCGGAATCGAACGCGTCACTGACCCTGACTGTAGTCGACCATCACGGACAAAGATATTTTGAAATTATGACTCTTAAATTACCAACATAATATGCTGTTTATTGTTATGAATGAAACCTACATAAAAATTAACCGACAACTAAGGTACTAATTCTATTACTTGTCTCGAGCGTCTTAAACGTGATTTTATTTACCTTTAGAGGAGTTCCTCGAATCTTACAGATTCGATCCATTGACGTGATTGATTATATATAAAGTAATTTTTAACGAGTCCTATCTTTCATCGTCAATCATTGTTAGGAGATAAGCATATAAAATAATTTTAATATTCATACTTCCGATTGTGACATTTAGCTTGTTTCTAACATGGTTAGTGGCATGATTTCGTGTGTCAATTAAGATAATAGAATACATTTTCCTGCTACTACCGGGCCGGCCCGCGATTCCGTTAAACTGAAAGTATTTCTTCGAATACACCACGGGCGAGTTTGTTATCGTCATGTCGGAGGTCGAGATCGCAACGATGCGAATAACGTTACGCTTCCGTAACTACCCAACCAATAGCCAAAACAAACATTGTAAAATCATGAAAATCGGTTGACTACATTGGTTATGATTGATTTAAGCGCTCTAATGGTTTCCGTCAATCGTCTTGTCCAACGGTAAAATGTGTCTGTATCGTATTTTCAAATATCGCAATGGCTACAAACGAGTGGTTATAAAGAAAACTAAGAATTTCGCGTAATTTTGTTTCATAAGTAAAATATACTAAGGTGTTTGAAGTATACCTAGATTTTAAATACTCATCATATCGCATAAAGCATTTTATTTCAATATTTTTCCTTGTACTTAAAAAGTCCTGTCAAGTGTAAAGTAACGACGCATTCGTTAAATTCCGGAAACTTCTCAAGGCGTAATTCGTCAACACTGACCTACAGAAAGGTTGATTAGGCGTTGTATGGATAATTAATACCTGATTTGTCTGTCCCAGATACGGGTAGCGCATCACAAGCTGCGCCGGCGCCAGGCCTAACTGTTGATTGGCATTTGTGCATATACTTGCATTCAGTACTACACTGCGTGATGACTATTGGCTGTATTATCAAACAATGTTTTATCAAGGGTCAAGTCTCTAATCATCTTTTAATCATTATTGCCGATGATTAAACCTCATCGTAATTATAGACATTGAGCACTGTAAGTTATTTAGCTACATAAATATAAAGACTGCGTTAAATAAGGTATAAAGAACAATATGCAATCATGGCTTTAAAATATTTTTTTTAATTTTAATCTTGTTGCAACATAGCTGCTGGACAGGAGGCTCATCTCATGGGTAGAAAGTTTTAGGCCGGAGTCTATCGCGCTGGCTAAGTTATGTTTATACTTATTTTTATCTGATTTATGAACTAAATACTCAATATTTCAATTCTGTAGTAAATAAACAATGAGTAAAAAAAAATGAGGATTAAGGGTAAGGCTTATTACATTAAAATGTGTCTGGCACATTTCCGTTCGTTTCCGTTTGTATGCGTAAACGTGGTATCCGAAGTATCCGCTTCGTGAATTCAGTTGATGTGCATAGTGTGCATAACGCCTGCGGTATTGCATCGGCTCGACGGCCGATGATGGACCGCCCTGACACGAATAGTGACAACACAAAGCCACTAACTGTACCCGACAGGATGACCTGAGATGAGCCGAGATAACTTACGCCTGTAATAACAACCTCAGTCAATAGCTTACACACAATACTCATCGACATCACATGAAAAGTTTAAATTCATCCGCACATTTAATAGATTAAATGCCAATAAATTGCAATCGGTAATGGCTCACAAGGAATCTAAATTGCTGTTAATCGATCGACGACAACAAACGACGTCCGCGGTAGGTGAATGTTTTACTAATTTCAACTCTACCATTACGTTGCGTCACTGCAGCTAAACTACAAAGTTTTTAATTTTATAATCTTTATATACCTGAACAATGTAGGTCAGCAATTTCAATTTCATTATTCGCCGCGAAAACGTTTTCATTCATTTCGTAGTTGTTTTTGTTTTAATAAACATATTACTTATATTTAAAATTAAATAAACGGTTTTTATCATTTACCTTTCTCGGTTTAGGCATTCGTAAAAATATGACAGGTTAGCCATAAATATCGTGCCACTGTTATTATTACATTACAAAATGCAAGAATAATTCATTGTGTATTAGCAAAAGAGTAATTATACTCTACAGAATTAAACAATGCAACTAAAGTAAGGTAAGGTCGTTTCGGTTAATAAACATCTACCAGAAAATTGATAACGGGTTTTATCGTTCATCCAAACCGTTACATAATTCGCCATTGGAGTGCATCAGATGAAAATTGATGTACGATCGAAGGAGATGGTGTGGAGCGGTGGCGGGAATGGCGGGGCAGCGCGGGCGGCGGCGCTGCGCGTGCGACTCTCACCGCCTTATCTCTCGCGACCTCCGCTGCGCTCGGACGCGCACGCACGCCGCGCTCCGCTTCGCTTGTAACCGCGCCGCGTTTGCGCTATGTCGCCCGGCCGACTACAAACTTATGTGTTCGAAAATTTCAACATTTTTTGTTTTAAAAGTGTAGGCTGCAGTCCGGAAATGCGCCAGTGACTTACTTGTTTTTGTGATAATTTGACTTTGAACTTAATCTTATTAAATATAATAGACTTATATAGTACTATATGACGATGGTGTCAGAGGGGGCTCTGCCCGTAGTATGGTGTATGCGCGATAATCAGCTTGTGCCACACCAAGTATCCGGCGTTAAATTACAAGGAGCCGTTACCGGTGCACATATAGCGGCCGTTACGGATTTCTTACGTATGGTAGCGGGAACACCCATTATCCTACCGCATACGGCTTTGCCCGACAACAATGACAATGACATCAATAAAGGAAAGGAAAACAATACCAGACGTCGCAAGATGTCAATGCAAGTGGAGGTCCCGTGTGTTTTCCTGTCGGAGAGTGCATTGCAAAAAGCAAAATGTCGAAGTAACTCTTTGGAAGAAAAGGTAATATTCGAGAGACGTAAATCACCTGCAGCTATTAGGCGGCATTCAGATGGCAATTGTGCAAACACTGTAGTAGCTGGTGAAATTCGGCAATGTACTGAAAAGGAAGGCATTAAAAACTCATTTCAAGAAACAAATGGAGACAATAGTCCTCAAAGAATAACGAGGATAATAGAATTAGATGATTTTAACTCGGAATTAAAAAGCATAGAATCAGATAAAGAAATTCCACAAAAAATAACTAGGATAATAGAATTCGAGAACGATAATTTATCTTCACAAGTATCCGTAGATGGAGATCACGAAGTACCACAAAGAATAACAAGGATAATTGAATTAAATGAAGATAATTCGTTTTCTACGATTACTAGCAATGTAGACCTAGATAGAGAAGGATCTCAGAAATTTAATAGAATTAATAAAGAAAATAATTTTCCAAGTATGGCTAAAATTATAGAAATGGAAAATGAAAAGTCTAACGAGAGGAGAATATCATTAACAAATGAAAGAGAAATCGGTTGCGGAGTGAGTGAGAATTGTACCGATGAAGTAATTATAAGATCGAAACCATTGCAAAGAAGTAGGTTTAGTGTAGACTCTTCATGCTCCGATAACTCTTATGTAAACATCGAAACAATTAAGAGTTTACAGGATGTTAGGAAAGAGGAAGTTACAGAATTTGGTATAAGTCCTGATTCTATACCAGCATGTAAACCTATTGTGCGTTCGAGATTTAGAAGGAAAAAGACTTCTGTGTGTTCAATCGGCTCGTCGGATTGCGATGATGAAGTGGACGTAATTTTTAAGTCTAAGCCAAAATCTAGTCAGTGGGTGAGTCTGGATTGGATACCTCCATCGCCCAAAGAAGAGCCAGTAGCTCATGTCTGTGATAAAAATGATTTTATATCAAAATGGATAGCTGAACAAAACTCTCAAGATGCCGGTATCATGCCTGATGAACGAAGAAGAAGTCTTCCACCAAAATCGAATGAACTTTACCTCCAGAATATGAGGCGTTTTAGTGATGGATTACAAATATGTAAGGAAGATGCAGCCAGTGACTGTCCTGCAACGGTAAAATGGAAATGGCACGATATTGTTAAACGTCATCTGCAATTGCTAAAAAATGACAAAGGGTTTAGACGGCAGAGAGGAAGTTGGATGCGGACTGCACGGCGGTTATCGGCTACAAATATTAACAATAAAAGTGCAGATCACTTGCCCTTAGACAACTACATGAAATTGAACACTATGCCGTAAGTATTGTACTTTAGTTTTACATAGGTAACTGTAAAAATTTTTACTGGACTTATTTGAAATAATAGACGGCTATGTTAAATATTTTGGGCTCTTCGATACGCTTCTATGCAACGAGTCACGTCGGTCTACTTAACCAAAGCCCGACCCGTTCAGCGAGTAAAACTGGTTACAACCTCACGGCTCGCGGCGAACCACAGTTTTGTGCTAATCATTTCCAATGACTAATAACGATGAACATTGTTAACTCTTTTGGTTTGTGCTTAAGCTGGTAATCTATTATCTGACAGACCTCTTTGTATCGACTATGTTACAAAGTTTTCTTTCCGATCCATACGGAACTAATTATTTTGGTTACCTATTATATTTAATTCATTAAACGGCAATCATTGTTAGCACATCGACGTTTGCTATGCATGGTACTATTCGTCTGCCATTTGATAACGTAGTCGTCCTTTGTCTTGGGATAATTCATCGTAGGCGATACGTAGTCCTGTCAAGAGATCGGATGTCGAGTGTGTTGATAAGGCGCTGGTTGTGGTGCGTGTTACGAGAGCGGGTCCGAGGCACGCGCTTCCGCAAGGCCGTTCGATTAGAATGCAGGGAGCTCGCGTCCAAGGCTACGTTTGCGCGCACCGCGGTCGGTCGCTGCACCGCCGGCCGACGTCTTCCTCCCCGCAGTTTGGCGATTGGAAGTCGGCTCAGGAAGTGAGCCACGAAGGTGACAACAAAAACTACACTCATCCAATCGGAAGCGTCTGCTCTGAATTTCCGAATGTCTTGTATGTTCGTGATTTAATTTTTATATGCTTCCTTAAATCCTCATTGTGAATATAGTTAGGGCAGCTGTTGTTACAATTATAAGTGGTCGCTATGTTACAGCGCTGGTACATATTTTTGTATTTGATTTGGTATCTGATTGTAATATATGAAACAATAGCTAGGTAAACTGAAATTTGTTTATCAAGTAAAATAAAAGTAATTACGAGTACTGAAATGAGCTAGTAAAGAAGGCGGGAAGCAGTGGCGGGTGGTGAGGCAAGATACACGGACGTAGCGGTGTCGATTTCACTCATCAACCTTGAGGGTTACTCTGGTTGCACAATCATACACTCATATTAATTATTCCTATGTAACATTTGATGTTGTTTCTTATGTATTTACATTCAACCATTTATCACCCCAAGAAACCCGCCAAAACAACCCATCTATATGATGTCATGAAAATATTATTCTAATGAAGATGTTCCGAAGTGGATCTTCATAAAATTGTTTCGTAATTTAACTCCTTACGGCAAATAAATACGCCTATGCTTATTGATAGATTGTCAATTAAAAAATATATATATTTTTCGCGTCTTAACAGAACAAAGTTTTCGCCAATAGGATGTTTTCTAATTTACATTGTTTTACGATTTGGGTATTTGTCTTTAACCGAAAATGATTGAAATTAGAAACATAATATTGCTATTAAACATTCTATTACAATGCTAGAGCACACTGTATCAATAAAGAATCGTAGGTCACGGACACACTTCGCCGTGATCAGTATGATACGCTGCATTGAATATTATTATTACGTCTGGTGCTCATTATGTTCAATGTATCTATTATATATGTACTCTTAAAAAGAACATATTATTGGAAGTTGTGAACTGAGGAATGTCTTCTTAAAATACTAGTATAAAAGTAACTTCGTTTTGTGTGAACCGTTCTGAAAACAAGCACGTTGTGCTCCGAACGTCGTCAACAATGCTATTTTGCAAAATAAATCCGGAGGCTTGTGAACAAACAAATACATAATTCGCACCCACATTGTCGTTGCTTGTTGATTCTTTAGTTCCTGTGAATTTTTTCTTCGATGACGTGAAATTACTTAAGCGGATTTATTCGCGAAGAAAATTTAAAAATACTTGACATAGCCCTTGAAATATGAATATCAAATAAAAGCATACTTAATCGAATGTTTATTACTGCTGTTATAAGGTGTCTGTAATTTCATTTTACCAAAGTAATCCAAAATTCCACGTCGGTATAGGTATATTATTATAGTATTGTGGTATAGATATACAATTTTGCAATATTACATGAAAAATTATCTTAAAATCATGTAGGTAATTACTAATTACGATATTTTAATGGTGCGAGTGTTAATACTTGTAATACATAATCCTCTTTATCAGCTAATCATGACAACCACATCCGATTTGATTATGTTGATTAGGAATCAATGATAAATTAAAATTATTGGTTTCAAAAATATATATAGAATTTCATAACGTCTGTGTACTTTGATCGTTTAGTACGTGTTTGTTTGGTTGCTGTGAGTAATTCAATAATGTGTAACCTGATTACAATGTTATAGTGCGTAGTGCGTTTTTAATAACATTTAAAACGGAATATGATAACGACAAAGGTGAAACTTCATAATGCCATGACGCTGCCATTGATTTATTCTTGTAGAACAAATCATGCATACGGAAATTGAAAGGACACGCATTTGGAATAAAAAGTACGAAAACATTTATTTTATCAACTTGTTTAATGGGAACCGATATGCTAATGCACCATATAATTGTCTAACCGTATCAATTGCTTCTTAGTTTTTGTTCACTTTCACTCTGCGTGGAACGCAATGATTTGGGAATCGTTTCGTGACGCGTAGCTACTGCTTCGCAACTGTGTATCTTTTTTTTCATTTGCTAAAGTCGTTCATTGACAGATCACTTTCTACGAACATCTCGTTACTAATTGTTGCGTGAATATTATTTGAGAATATTTTATTATCGTCAGTTATTGTATGCCATTCGTCATTATCTTGAATCGAAAGTGCGCAGGATAATGAAACTAGAGTAGTGTGTTGTACTAATATAACGCTATTTGTGTTTTCGTGGAACTTGAAATGTTTCATTGTTTGAATGATACACGTGTTGAGAAATCGATAGAAATGGTTGTTCTTATCACAGTGGTCGACAGAGGCTGTCCGCCGTACAAGAACAATACAACTGGTTTTGCGGTCTGTTTTTATTTTTTACGCACGCGAGCCGCGCGACTCCCGCGAGCCGGTGCTGATATAATCGTCCATTTTAAAGATGTTTCCAATATCGAAAACATTTTTAGAAATGGACGGCATCCATTTGTTATTTACAGCAATACGATCCATGGATACCTTGAATTAAATATATTTACATCAATAATATACTTCAATGAGACTGTCATAGAGTTTAATATTTTCGGTGCCCTGGGTAAATGCAACGACCACTTACCGTAATGTTGATATCAAATTTATTCCGATGTCATTCTATGTTTCGGTTATGATAACAGTATCGTGATCATGATATATCTTCTACTCGTCGTTACGTGTCATTGTTGTAGTGCGGAGATACGTATTTAATTTTATAATGGTCGCAATAAAATACGATAGATATTTTTGCAGTAGGGTAGTAGCTGGCAGTTTTATTTTCCGCATCATGCCCTTACTGGATCAACAAGAGGTAGTTTTGTTTAACGACTCATTGTTGTATTTACTAAACGCAACCGTTACGCTACTGGATTGCCTAATATTCCTCTAGTACGTTCCTTATGTTACTTTAAAACGTACTTTGTTTCTCATCACCTTTTTCAGGCAGGCAGGCATTCGAGTAGTACATTTCCTAGCCATAGATATCACAGCACGTCATAGTAACAAGTCATAGTCATAGTAACAAATGTATCGGCGTAAATGTCGGAAATAGGTTTTCTACAACGCAACCAGTCTCGCGCAGCGGGCAGGGTATATGTATTATATTGTGAATGCGCGCAACAAAAAATGAAAAAAAAACCCATTTTGAAGTCCACTTTTAATGCTGTTGTGCATACACGATACTTAGAATTTACAACTTGTGGTAATTTTATAAATAATAATCCCATTTCTTATATTAATTTTACCATCTAGCAACGCCAGCCGTGTTTAAGGATCATGATTTATGATTCAAAGTATAACGAATTAAAGACACTGAAATAGTATATTAAGTAACTATTATAGAATTTAGATATATAATGTATATGCATTTAAAAATGTAAGCACAGCCACTGCTGGCAGCATTTTCATTCTATCAGCTATATCTACCATTTTCAGAGCAAATAATATACGAGTAGAGGTACCAGCCAGCTTGTGAAACGTTGGCAAGATGCTTGCAATTTTAAACGAATAAAAAACATTTTAACATTCAATTAATATAGTGTACTCCTATATTTTCAATTAATAAAGTTGCAAATTACGGACATAATATTATGTAAATTGGTCATGTAACTATATAATACCATATCAGAAACGTGAGATTAATTGCGACATTTTGATTTGTTCGCTTTTTACCAATTTCAAACCTTGCTTTAGGTATAACGTGTAGGTAACGTGAATCATCGAATATATGTAAATAAATTATTTAAATTTATTGGTAGGTACTTTAAAGTTGTAAGTATTATTTATATCACTGCTTGATGGGAAGTCCTTATTGAAAATTCAATCTATGTCTCAATGTGTTTCTGTTATCCTTATCTGTCACTTGTCTGAATAAGTAACGGGCGAACCTATATTGCTTGCGAAAATACCGTTTGCTTTATTATCATTATTGGGGTTTTTAGTTCAGGCGACACTACAAAAGAATCATCTCGTTACGTTAAAAAACATTTAAAAGGTTTTCGTTTCAGTCGGTGGAATAATGGGGATGCAAAGGATACTCGTACGTTGTAGCCTACACTCACGACACGAGTTAAAAATTTTACTTTGACACGCAAATTTGTTTATAGTCGGTTCAAAAATAATTTTATAACAGGAAATATTTGAGAAACGCATTCAAATATCTTCAAATTCATATAACATTCAAATACCTTCATTGTCATCCTAATTTCGAAGATAGGGGTAGAAATACCATATATGATATGATATTTTGAAGTGTAATGTGCGAACATGACGAAAGAAACATCCTCGAAATACTGAGAAACTATTAAATTTTGTCTGCATGCAGGAGTAAGTTTCAGTGGTCATTGATATGGAATATATGGATATGTGGATATATGGAAGTAATAAAAATGTTTTTTTTTTAATATTTTATAGTAGTACCGGTACTTATAGCCGTAAGATATTAGTATTTTATATTTAAAAAAATGCTACTGCCGATCACGTTGATGGCAACGGATACTGTAAAATGAAAAATCGACGAGAAAAAGTGTTCCCACGGCAGAAACTATTGTACATACAGACAATGTGATTGTTAAACAATCGCGGGACTGAGTCCAATTTTCATTCCGTTTACCTTATAATTACTAGAACTGATCATTGTAGCCCATTGAATTATTGACACGTGGACTTGCACACACATAGATACTGCGACATGTTGCAGTTAACATGTTGTTTGGACTGCGACATGTGTCTTTGTCACGCAATCTACAAAAAATCCACGGAAAGTTTGTGTATCTACCTAATGTTTTATAAGTTAAGTTTTGTGTACGTATAAAGTTTAAAAATATTAAGTGGAGTCGTATAGTAAATAAACAATTAGTTTATAGATAAAAATAAAGGTATCTCAAGAACAATTGGAAATCAATAGTCCTTCAAAATTATTGTTATTATTGTCCCACCACCCCAAAGTCCATAGTGGGGTAGCTTAGCTTGAACCGTAAAGCATTTTATTCGTGTAACATTAGCAACGTCACCTTTTCGAGTAGGTACATATATACGTATGTATCACTCTGTTACGAAATAATTGTTAGTTGAACGCGCAGTATGTGTTGTATTGTATATTGCTATTTGGACAGATAAGGTTCGTGTTCGTCTATTTTTTTTTTCGTTTCATTTGTATTTTAGTTTTATTATTAATACAATTAACAAAACAAATACGAATGCGCTTATGTTCCGAGTCTGTTTTTTTAAATTCATAGAAGTATGTAGGTACTGTTTGTATATGTATACCAAGCATGATTGGAACTTAGTACCGCAATATTTCATATAGCAAGGTACCGAAACTATACATTTTTCTTAAGATAGAATATATTCAAGACCCGACTCCAAGCAAAGTGATTGTGTTAAGTGTATAACCGATTAATTAAGCTTCCATACAAAATGTATTTTCTAAAATGATAGTAGGTCACAGCCGGTTGTCGTTCGTTCATTACTTGTTGTAATGAATATTGTCTGTAGTGAGTCGAAACACTTTTACTCGACATTTTCTTAACATTAAAATAGCCATATTTGCTCTATTCTATTTGAACTTTCAAGTGTCTACAATCGAAACATGTCCAGTAAATATAACGGCGAATTATTGTCTAAGTAAATCGTTTGTTACCACTTAGTCATCGTAGAGATAGATTTGCTTTTCAAATTGATTTCACATCGAACGCGAATTCAAGGCTCTCGTTTCACTGCTGATACTTTTTGGTGATAAAAAGAGCTTGTCGTTCAGTGAATAAATACAATTTTTATTCAATGCCTTAAAATAGCTCTCGCTATTTCCAGTTAAGGAAAAGTTTTCCTTCTATATTCGTTCTATGTTATTTGACTTCATGTCTGACATTACTACTAACTTTCTTTTGCAAACTTTCGCTTTCACAGTGTTACGCGTTTTTTTTTCAAAACTCTTCAAATATCATCCAATCTGTTTCGTGACGTTGGATTCGGTGATGTATTTATTAATATCTGACATGAATATCTTTTTTAACCCTTTATTGTTCCATTATTGTACACGGGCCTCCTCCCTTAATAGGAAAGTTCAAGGCCATAATGCACCATGTTGGTCATGTGCGGGTTGGCAGATTGCTCGTATGCTTAAGATTTAGATAATTTTATGGAGGTTTCTTCACCTTGTCTCACTTAATCGTTGTAGCAAGGAACTTTGCAGCATCAGAGGAGCTTTGTCAGGGTTAGAGCTGAAGAATGTAGACGTGAGATCATAAAACTAAACCACTTAACTTATTGGTTACGTACATATCTTCAAATATTTATATTATTAAACAGTCGTAAAATGCACATTATTTCTCACGCCCTCCCTTTCACTGAATCGTATGATTTTTCTTCAAACATTTTAAGTACACATAAAGCTGCTGGCCATCAATTTACAATTTCGATTTCGTTAAATGATAACATTTCAATGCCTCTCCTACACAATTAATAATTATTTCTAACAACATTTTATTATTGAAGACCTCTTGGTCCGGACGTTAAATTATTACAAGCTTATTTATCAGTCGACGCAGAGGTTATCCGCATATTGCAATCATTAATTTTGATTTTATTTATGTAAAGGTTAATTTCATCGTCTAATACACCGATAATGCACAATGGAATACCAATTCAGATGACGATTTCTGTCAAAAGTGTATGCGGGTCAAGGTCGTTGTATCGGTTCGAACGCTAACCATCTGTAGCTTGTTTAGCATTCTTTGTTTTGAAGCAGCGATCTCCTGAGCAAGGGAGTCGGGGTTAAAACATTCTAGAAACAAAAAATTAAATAATCGGTGTTTGTATTCATAAAATTTGTATGTTGCAAAAACTTTAACTGCACTGTTAATGGTAATTCGTTGAGCTCGGATTTACTCTTTTGGCATTGCTGTGAAATGATATTACAAAACGTCATTAAAAAGCATAAAGACTATTTAAGTTTTTTCATTTCTATAACTGTACAAATATCTGTTTATTTTTCGTCCACACTCATATTAGGAACCCCTTCATATCGACTGTCTGACTGCGCGACATTATTAGTACCTGGATGGCCTGGTTATTTGCAGTGTAAATTAAACATTTCGTAACTTACATCTATTCATAATCATATTTATTATATTCGATTACGAAATAGTACATCTAAGTAGCAATGAAGCTCCTTGTTGTAATTCTGATCGAATGGACCTTTGAACGAAAAACTTATAGCGATCAAGGTTGGGAACGCCTGCCTCAGGCCGCCTCGCGCCACCAGTTTAATAACCGCGTTATACTGTAAGACTGCGGTATAAAAATAGACGCAACTTAGTTCTAGTCATCGGTTGGTCGTTTTATTTTCGTCCGCTTGTACTGACGATAAATTAGCGTCGTGAGTAATTAACTGCGGATAATGAATTGTTTCGTTTTAATTAAGGAACGGAGGGTTCCTCTCTTCTTTTTTTCCTCCTTTTGCTTAACTGAGATCTAAATTAGAATTGCGAGGTAAGCATTACAAACAGGATAGACGTCCAATGTTGCTGTATGTTTTTTATATGTTTTCCCTTTTTACGGGCCTTTACCTGGCCTTCCAGATCGCTGAATTTTCAAAAGATATTTCTATTATTATGTAGCGGTCACATTTATATTTGACTATCAATGTTTCGACTTATGGTATGTTACAGTTGATACCCAATATTAATCTCCATAAGATTCAAAGTATTCCTCGGTTCGACTTCGTGTGCGCATCATTGGATTCAATCAATTCTGTTTGCGTCTTGCCATCGAGAGACCTTCGTTAGGGACTAGTAACCGATCTATGACCCTTCAGACGCCCTTAGCACGTGACGAGGTCTAACCCGTTGGTAATAAAAGAGGCATCTCGTAGCGTCCTTTTCATGTAAGCAACAATTTAAGAATATCACTACTTTGCATATACTTGTCTTTTCTTTATGCGCTAATTATGCGCCTGACTTACAAATAGTAACTCAAAAATCAACGCTTCGTGTTCTGTTTGACGTGACCTTGCTAAGATTATATAATTACAAACAACCTACCAATATACGGAGCGGGCCAATAGCAATTGTATTAAAATTTTATTTAATCTGATAGTTCTTTATGTAATTCCTCGTAGAATAATTATGCTGTAACGTAGAGTATCACGTAAGGGAAAAAAATTATTATTCACGCTTATTAGTATATAAGAAGTAGATACGGAAAACTTTATGCTATATTCTGTTTCCTGCTATTCCGGAAACATCTATATAGGTAATAACCTATAAATTAGGATAAAAATTGTAAGTTTTATATTTGTGCGAAAACTAACTTTCATGTACAGTATATAAACAATGTCACGCCTATTACCTAAAGACACTGGTGGAGATTAAGAAGTTCCCTCCTCCTGATCCTAATAAACTTCTACTCGGATCAAAGTCGTCATACTTACCCACTCGCTTATTGGAAGTACTCTTGACATGACCTTCTTTCCATTTGCTGGAAATTAATTAATGCTTGACGTTTATAAATTTAAAGCCAGATAACCCAAAAAATTGACAACTGTAAAATCACATCCTCATTCGGTATATTAATGCACGAAACCGTTGGAATCGTATATCGTTTTTGTCGTGAATACAAATGTAACTTTTGATTTCGATTACGAATCGCCGTTTTATTTCCTCGCTTCCCAGTTTGAAATTTTAATTACAACATCGCGTACGTATCTGCATCCGATACGGGTCGCGATATGAAAGGCCAATTTTCTTAATTGCAGTCCCGAACCTCTTTAGTTTTTACGGAGAATTACCCATTGAAAAATAATTATAACTCGGACAAGTACTTAGCATCACGCAAACTAGGAAAAATATTTATTCAAGGAAAAGCAACGGACTTAAAGGCATCGATCATTTGAACCTGAAAATTATATTTGCCGAATGTCACTTATTGGTAGCAATACGAAGTAAATATCTTTTTATATTATATATGTAAGTACCAATTAATTAGTAATGTAATTAATGAATTCATTATTAAGCCGTACCACTGTACAAATTTTCTTATTCATGTGATTCTTATGTTCTCCTGTGTTGTGCACATAAATTGTTAAAGAAAAAATAAAATAAATAAATAATGTTATAGCGCAAGATAATGTTAAATTTATGCATGATAGGTATGTGTTGAATAGCATGCAATTTTGATTTTGTAACTTTGGTTTTGTTAGGATTTCATTTAGTGCTATCGAGGCCCCTTGTTAATCTTGTTTATTGTGATTTGATTTAGCTTATTAATTTCTTATTGTAATTAGAATTAATTGATCTCTTAATATCCCATTGTTATAACACAATAAGGTTTTGTTGTTGTATCCTCTATTAATGTTGTTATATACGTATTACACTTGTAACTTCATTAGATAATATCACAATAATGACTTGTAACCATTTCCACCTGTTCACATCTTGTCGTTAGTATATTATATGTAATTATATATATCAAATTAATATTGTGTTTCTTCGGCTCTGAATATTTTGAGACGTACAGAACGCTTTCATAATACGACATTATTTTTGTCGTGTCTATCTGTAGATAAACGTATAAATTATATCCTCCTAAAATAATATCGCCATTTTAAATTTTAATAATCCAGTTTCCGCAATAAATTAGCTCAATTCATTTGCACCAAATGATTCTATTGATTGCGGCGATCTAAAATGTCGAAATTTATGTTATCTATGGAATCTTGTAAAAACCGTAGAACGAAGTAGCATATTACAAATCAAATTAGCATAAGTACAAATCGTCGTCAGTAGACGTTATTGTGTTAAAGATGGTTGCTACAATAACCGCGGTGTTCTCGTCAGAGCACGCGTACGCCAATTGAATGCAAAATACTCATTCATTCGCTACACTTGAGTCATCGTCGCACCGCTTTCTGGTCTGCAGTATCGCTAACAAACAGCTTCAACGTCCAGGGATCCAACGTGTTGTTGCTATTATATATGTATTATAGTGATAGTGAATAAACTAACCGACAAATTTATAGTTTGTATTATTGAAATCTATAATCAAGCACACAAACTTATTGTTTGCATAATTAGTAAAAAAATTACATTATTCGTTTCTTAACCCACCCTTAACATAACAACGTTTTAAAGAGTTATACTTATTTTAAGTTTTAGTTACGTAATATTTATTCATTTTCATTTATTGTCAAAATCCATTACCGCGATAGCAAAATACAATACAATAAAAAATATATACATAGATCTACTATTTTCTTGTTTCAGATGGTATTTTCGCAAAATAAAACGAATCGAAGCGGAGAAGAAATTACTTCTGCCCGAGAACGAGCACGGCGCCTTCCTCATCAGAGACTCGGAGAGCCGCCACAACGACTTCTCACTATCAGGTACATTTCTTAATAGCATTCAGAAAACATTCATTGTAAACTGTGAGTTTCTACCAAAAAACAATATTTTGTTCTGTTTCCTTTCAATTAGGTACTAAACCTACCTAATCATAAGTGCTCACTTGGAATTTATAAGTATTTTTGAAACTTTATATAGTTACATAATGATAAAAAATGTATGTATTTTATATCTTATGCCCGACTATTATTGCAATAGATAGAGAGTATGGTTTTCTCTCCACAATGTTTTTATTGTAGGTACCACTTTTGTTTACAACTTGTCAATTGTCACCTACATCTGCTTTCCTTGATTTGCAATTGCGCACATAAGGACATATAAGCAATAAGGACATGACATAGTTTATCCATGCACACCTTTATGTCCACCTCGTTTGTGACATGGCATAATCATTGGGATTTTTTTTATTCACTATTACTAGACGAAATAATTAATGTTTCTTGTTTGGTACATATGATAGACTTTAAGGCAATTTTTCGTTCAGCAACAGGTAATATATTATTTGTAAGGTAATTTTGCGACCATACATAGGTATGTGTCCACGAATATGTTGTCCGGGTAACATTATTATTAGAACAGTTACGAACAGGTTTTACTTGCTGGGAAATATTCATTGAATATTAAGTATCTTCTTGTTGACACAGGTATTATTTTCTGATTGCGTACGGGAAATCCAAGTACGTAATACTAATGTGTTACATTTAAGGAGATTAATAAACGTATAATAGCAAAGATTAATTATAGTGTACACGTGTCATCAAAGTGGTCGTTTGCGTACTTTATTACAAAAACCTAGAAAATTAGTTAAATATAGTGTACGTAACTAAACCAGAGTGCAATGGTTGATCACACATATTACTGCAGACTACTGTAGCACCAGAACCCGTCACACTTGGTCTCGAAGATTCAGTCCCTATGTTAAACCGGTTGAAGTTTTTCTACGGCCCCCTGGAACACACCGTGGGAACAAAAGCTATGCAACCAACGACCAGACTGATAGATATGTACGTACTTATCTCATATCTATCGCCCGAGTACCGTAAGCCTATTTTTGAAAACAATTTCGACCAAATGAACGATTATTTTGTTGTTTTTTTTAACAGTTTATAACTCTCTGTACGTAACGTAATTAATAAGATACCTTCATTTCTGGTTTATCGTCGCCTTGTTGTACCTACAGCTGTTGTGAAGGGTTGTAATATTTTTTTATGATGGAATTGCTTTTATTACAATAATATATTTATTAATCTGTCTTACTGTATCTCAAATATTTGGTTTCAAGTCTTGTACAAATAAATGCTTGAATTACATTTCAGTCTATAAAACCTGATTATTATGGGTTGGCGTGTAAGCCAAAGCAAGAAACGATTAAGCATGCTAGAGTAAATAAATCGAACAGCAAAATTCACACATAACCCAACTCTATAGTCACAAAATGTAGGCGGTTACAGATAAACACAGTTAATCATAAGACTTTACAACTTCATGAAGAGCTCAGTGGAATTTTAAGTAAATCCTACTTTCAGTTCACTGGCTTTGATTCGCTCAATCTGAATTAAAAATCGAGTCAAATAAATTATGCTTATCGAATGGTATTGTGCAATAGAGTCCGTGCGCTTCGCGTCACCTACCTCGCTGCGGAAAATTGATCGCAGTATTAATTATTTTTATTCTTTATTCAATTCTAGGAAGGTTACTTACCGATAATTGTGAAATATGAATTGTTATAAGATTGTTATAATTTCAATTACCGTAATTATGGTGTTGTCGTGCAAATAAAAAAGAAAAAATAACTAGGTATTATAGGATAAATGTATTAACACAAAACATATAAGCATAGTCTCTTTATGGACTCTGAAATTATAATGAGCTTGTTACGTGTACGAAAATAATAAACGAGAGGAAACCTGTCCTTGACGCGGAAAATTTGCCACATTTACCATATCATTACTTCACTCCACTCACTTTTATAATTACATTGGGCGTAACTGTCTTTTCGTATTTCGGATATACTCTTTAATATATATTTAACAAAGAAGAAAAATATCGCCAGGAATCCTGCAGTTTCAGGATATGTCATAAGTATGTTATATAATAAATAAATAAATTTTCGACAGTGGTGGTGAGTGGTGTGAAGTCTAACAATTGGCACTTGGCCAGCATGTTAAACTATGGTCTGGAATATTATCGCATGAAGAGTAGACCAGGTCTAGCAGTAGTATGATAACAGGGTCGGAAAAAATGTAGATTTATTTATTTATTTAAATAAGCACGAGTCAGATAGAAATCCAATAATAAATTTAAGAGCAATGTGCTCTACGAATTTGCCTAAGAAATTAGATTAATAACATGATCTCTTTCATAAGAAAAAAATACCTACCGAGTAGGTATCATAATTGAAACAACATAATGGTTAGTTATAATATGTAGATACAATAGGGAAACTGATATCGATAGGTATAATTATTTTATATCGATATTGAGCTTTTCTGCATAATTTATATAAAAATATGTTTCTCATGTTCGTCACAATCATCTCGTCAGAAGAAAATGGTTATATTATAGTAATAGACACGTAATACTGTAATTAAGCGGTGCTGCCCGTGTAAACTTAGACTAGGGTCTTATAAAGATGAATAAAGTCATTGCAGACCAGCAGTGCGGTAGTTAACGTGAGCTTAAGCAGTTTGTGCTATTTACTATCCGACAAAACAAACCACTAACCCGTTCATCCACCAATGCGCTCTAGAGCACCACGATGACGTATACTTCTTTTGTCTCTCGGGGCCGGGGTGTCCCTTGTCAAGCAGGGTAGAAGTAAAAGCGTTTCTAACCGTAATGGCATAGTGTGTGGATTCGTGAATAAACTAAAAATGTATGGGGTATATCTTTTCCATTTGTAATATTTTCTACAACACTATAGGGTCACCAAAAATTTTCATACTCAAATGTAGCATTGTACACGAAATTAAATTAAGAAGTGTCACAGACGGTGCATTATGGGGTGGAAAAGTTGAAGTAGGTATTTGTTTTTGTGATTTGATTAGAAGTTTGATTCATACTAGTCGTATTCCACCGACCATTACATTACAAATATGTTTTATATTACTTAAATTATGAACGCACGATTACAATATCCAGTCCCGTGACAAGTACCGGAAACGATAAAAAGTATATCAAATCAATATTACTATTATGGAATAATTGATTTATAAACGTAATAATAAGCATTTAATGTTCATCATGTATATATTTATTGGGACTTGCCTACATAAATCTTTGATAAATATAGAACTATATGATTTTTATTAAAATTATTATGATTATATATAAATTATTTACATAAAAACTGAATTACCAGTAAAGATTGAATACATGAGGTGTATTAAACTGTAAATTTATTAAAGACTACCGACCGTGGCGAACCTCATTCCACCTAACAGTCAATGGATGAGCAGATTTAGGATTTTAAAATTAATACAACATAATTAAGTTAAATTTTTTATTAGGATATTAGATATCAATTTAAAATATCAAATATTTTAATAACGTGGCAGCAAGACATTTGCATTTTGACCATATATTTTGCTGCATAGTTATGTCATGTCATGTTTCATGTGTTTGTGAAGGACCTTGTGATTTACGACATTTTTCGTCTCGTTATGAGGCGTAAAATCAATAAAAGCAGATGGTTTTCCGACTCGTGAGCAACTTACAGATATTACCAATATTTTACAACAACAGAAAACATATTTTAGTTTATGATTTTATAATTTTTATTGCATTATAGACATATATGTGTATTGAGCCAGAACGACCTTATCCCAATTGTTATTTTCCGCAATACCTACTACAGATGAGAGTTATATAATACTAGCTGTTGCCGCGGCATCGCCCGCCTGGAAACCAATGTGTCACCAAGTTTTTCCCGTGTAAATGCTGACTCCGCCGAATTCTACACATGCTCCACAACCTCCTCTATCTCCCAGTGAAACTCCCATCAAAGTCCATTTAGCCGTTCCGGAGATTAGCCCAGAGAAACAGAGAGAAAAGGGGCGTGACGCGGACAGACGC
>DWGJ01000225.1:0-37791 GCA_018246895.1 Aspitha aspitha aspitha
AGGGCAAACATAATGCCAAAGGCATTCTCTGCCAGTCAGCCCTGGGTGAAGAGATATTGCGAGGTAGGTCAGTAAATTAAATAAATATATATACATATATATATATATATTTATAGACTAGATTAGATTTTTAACATTGAGAAAAACTAACTATATTTGTAATAAACACAGTGTATATTTGTTAACCTAAAAGTATCCCTCGAAGAATGCGAGTGGAGCTATTCATAAAAAGTATGTTCGAGCTGGACAAGTCCATTCACAAATTAGATCAGTAGGAGTACGAAGCATAACATGTCAGTTAGAATATATAATTTGTATTGGCATAAGCAAAGCGAGTGTTACATTCGATAACAGGCAGCGAGACAGCGAGAGCGCAGGGGCTTAGTGCTTGCTATCGGCGTGCGCACGCTTCCATAGACTTTAGCCTGGTATTCAGTAAGCGTTTGACGTTTTAAAGATATTATTTTCAAGTATAATAAATGTAAGGGCCTAATATTGCTCTTACATGTCGCTTCAAGTTTACCTTAGATAATAAAGCTAATATTTATTAACATTTAAGTGAAGTTTATTGCACATATATGTATTTTAGAATGCCTCTAGATATGAATGAATACTATAAATAATAGCAACAAATGAAAATGTAGTCTTCATATATGAAACACATTGTTAGATTGCAATAAGCGAAAGCTTGCATTGTGCCATAGCAAGCACAGAGACATTGTAAGGACGCAGGCTTACCGCGGACTATTACTGAGAGCACATTTGACCAGAGGTTTACATTCTGTCCAACTCTAGACTGTCTGAATATGTAAGAAATAATCTTGTATTGTTACTTGATTTACCATATTAAATTGATTACAAATTAATAAACTCTAAAGTAAGTATGATATTTAAAACTTGGGACTTACTTATTTGGCAGCCCACCTACGTTTTATGCAATATCAATACATTATGTTCTTAAGTGTTATGCTCAGCATTTAACACCGTTTTGGGTAACAATGTTTTAGTATGTATATGTGTGAGTGCGTGGGTATGTAATAACTATTCACTAGTGTTGATAATTATTTACAGACGACTTTCGACTATAAATTTGCAGTTATGTACAATAAAGTTATCTTGACAGTCAAAACGTAAGTAACTAATAAGTTTTTAATATTTTTTTATAGCATAAGTTGCAAACTACCGAGGAAACCATAGTATGAGGTAATAAGTTAAGTCTATTTGCATAATATTATCCAACCTAACGCAATTGTGATCTTTCTGAGGAGAATCCCATACAAAGGGTTTCATCCACCATAGACGAGCTAAGATATTTAGTAACACCATAGAAAAACTACTCTTAAGTTTCGGAATAACTCAACACGACCAATTCTGTGCCCGTTTATGAAAAATACGTACCGTTTAAGATCAGGGCTATGAAAATATAAGGAAAGAAGACTCAACAAAATGCGACATAACCACATCTTATATGTGGTTTATCATTTTTATTGTGGTTTTTCTAAAAAAAAACCACAAAAAGATGAACATTTTTATTCCACAATAGGTGGATACTGTAAAATAACCACTCAACAATGACATTGTGCGGATGCCCTATTTACTCGGTAATAACTAGCAGAGTACCCTGGACAATGAATAGGCCCGGGAAACCGCTTCCTATTCAATACGTAAGACTGTCGCGCAGATATTTTTACAATCTTTTAAGAAATTACGAATGGAAATATATTTTTGAACAGATTTACGTAAATTTAAATCATCATAAAAACAAATTGGCCATGATTTTCTGTAGAAGTCGGAGATTATAAAAAATCTCGGGGAAAAATAAACGACACGAATGCCTATATCTCAACGTAGCCGTCTCATCTAGAGCGCATCAGTAGAGACTTAACGTTAAAGAAGCCCGCAATATAAACAACATCCACGTTATTTTCGTTGCCTCCATCGGCCAAGGGCATAAAGATTCATTTTAACAACTACACGAAATGTTCGCCTAATAAACTTTACGGCTTCATACCCGTTCAAATCATTATCTTATTTATCAACAAATTTTCACCGCCAATGCATACATAGTACGTGTACAAGCTCTGGGAACTAAACAAACGCAGCTGTAGCATGATACGGTAGCGAAGGCCTTCAAGCTCCACTTACTCAAAGAATATCGCAGAAACTACTGCGTGACTGCGCTCGTGGTATTCACAACTTATTATTACATGTGTTCCCGGAAAAACAACCGACGCGGGATTCGATTTATTGTACGGTTTTTGTGACCAAAGACAATCTATTTTAAGCAATATGCTCGGAACGCCAAGCTAGTTGAGCAATATTTTTTTAATATGAACGGCTTTGAAACGGTTTACAATAAGCTACTTTTACCAACCATACGTATTTAGGCGAAACCTTAAAAATGAAGTCGTTGAATGATGTCATTAAAAAAATATGTTCTTCGTTATTATGAGTATACTATAGCGACCTACGGAGCAATTCGTCGCCGAAGGGGGATATATTATCTAAACTTGTACGCAAACAAGATAAGAATTCTCCGCCTTGCGTTACGTATATGAAACCTTATCTGATTATTTAATAGGTATAATGCCGTTTTTGTGTGTGTACGCTATGAAATATAGTAAAGAGGTCAACGATCCGAGATGATAATATAAACGGGTACATTCTGATGACAGTGATCGATTGTTGGGAAGACCTCAGCTTATATAAACATCTTCATACTGGGACTGAAGACAGTAAAATCTGCGGTGGAGCGATTTACCTGCCCGACAGCGCAAGACGGATCGGGGAATATTTATCATCATTGTCACAAAAATCAACTCAAAGATCTATGGATACGATCAACAGGAAATGCGTAGGGAATATAAAATATTTTATATCTGAAGGAATATTCATATTTAAATTTTAAATATCAAAAGAAACAAGCGAACCGCTATTTGTTATTTCCAAAATATAAAGTTCCTCTCGAATGAATAGAATGGCAATTTAAAGACGTATTGCACAACGAATGAGGCCATACCATTGCTGTGGTTCATTTAACTTGACTAAATGTTGACAAAGTACCTACGCGAATACAAAAGTCAAAGCCCATCTAGAATTATGATTTTCTACTCGTAATTTCTAGTATATTAACGCATGCTTAGGAACTGAGTAACAGTAAACAATCATACTCGTAGCTACCGCACCATACAATTGTTATATTTTTGTATATCAATACAAATATTACATGTAATAGTGTGGCAAATAGCCCAATAAATGATATATATATATGTGGAATTGCCAATGCCTCGCCTGCCTCAAGTGTTTGTGTATCATACTTGCAAAATTAAAAAAAAAGTACTGCAGAGACAGGTGCAGCGGTGTTATTACCCCAATACCTGATTAAAGAGTTTTACCGCCCTCATATTTGAACCTTGTCAGATTTAATTAATATGTTATAATGAGTTACGCCAAATTTTACGTATATTAAGAACATATTCGTAATTACGATGAAAGTTTGAAGTTTAACATAATTTGTTTTGCTACATACCAATTTAATTAATAC
Organism: Aspitha aspitha aspitha; assembly: GCA_018246895.1. Classification (NCBI taxonomy): domain Eukaryota; kingdom Metazoa; phylum Arthropoda; class Insecta; order Lepidoptera; family Hesperiidae; genus Aspitha; species Aspitha aspitha. The sequence continues at coordinate 3,545 of DWGJ01000225.1, forward strand.
GTTATCTTTGATACAGAAATATATTAATGTAATTGTAAATTTTCCAGCCTTTGTAGATAAAACCTATTAATTTGTTATTATTAAATTCTAGGCAGACGTAGAAAATTGGTTTTGATAAATTTTTGTTACGCCACATTTAATATAAGGAAATTACATGAGAACAACTACCTACATAAGATATTAATAATTTTCGAAAAACACGCTTTATATCTAAATATTCACGCCTTTATTTATAAAATTTTATTGTCAAATGATACCCGTACAGTAAAGTGTTACCGGTAACGAAAAAATTCTTTGTGGTACCTTACTTTTTAACACCAAAAACCCACAATTACACAGCTTAGTATTCAAGTACAGAGAATGAAAAGATTAGTGACTTCTCATTATTCTTATATATATATGATTTTGAAAAGAAAAAAACACCACCACTTCCGATACGAGCCAACATAAAATACATAGATACAGTACGTAACTATTATTCGTATCGTGTGTACACTCAATATCAGTCAAGACGTACGTACAACTAACATGCGAAAAATGTTTTAGATAAATACACAGCATACATTTCAGTGCGTTGTACGTTCAGGTACGGAGATTACCGCGTAGGTCAAGTACGTTAAGACTAGACGATTTACTATAAAATATGTAACAGACTTTCTCCAACGTAAGCTTATATTATTTCCATCTAAATTAATGTTGTATCCAACCGTCTATCCGTCATTTGCAGTTTATGGACTGTACATGGGTCGCCCTTAATGCGTGCCTTTTCCACCGTTTCATGTCTTAATTGTTGTTAATTCTATAATAGCTGACTGCGACTGTACATCTCCCAGAAATAGTCCTTTACTAAGGCGTTAGCCTTACGTACGCTGCACCATGGTATAATGATGGATCGTTGACTTACCTTCTTATAAAAGTTATCTGAAAAATGTGCCACTACATATTAGGACAAATTGAAATATCTTTGAGTAATACGCTGACGTTAATGATATTTTATAAAATGTCTATAAAGTAGAACAATTACTTTAGTTTTTATTAACTAACGACAACGTTGTCCACAGTACTTTTAGTTAACCAAGGTAATAATATTTCGAGCTTTTTAGTTACTTGTACATGCCGGAAAAGATAGTTAATTAGATTTTTTTTAGTTGTATTAAATTTACGGGAATAAATTCGTTTAATCATGGAAACATGCTAGATGAAGAAGAAATAAATAAAATAAAACTCCCAATCAATATAACAGAAAGTACCTATTATTCAAAGTTACAAATGCGAAAGTGGCTTTATTTGTTTTTCCTTCACGTTGCAAAACCTAGACAAATATGTGAGGCTATTAGGCATTTTATCCTGGAAATACTAATTACGGCGTATGTTTACTAAACAAATGGCACGATATTTCTCACTAAAAGGTTGCTGTAAACACTTGAGCAATACTACGGCCAACAGTTAATAAATTCATTAAAATACAAAATTCAGATCTGGTATTTGAAGCAACTTGTTACGCTACGTCCATTATCGTAAGGCTACTTTTTAAACATATTCCGAAGCTTACGTTAGCTACATAGTTACAATTACAACCTCATAAAATATACTCCTAATTCACTCTGTGTTACCTTGTCAGTCTTAATTCGAGCATGAGAATGTCAAAGGCACACTGTGTTTTGTTATATTTAAACATAACTAAAATTTAATGAAACAAAACTATTACTTTCACAGTTACTGCGTGTGCGTAAAATTACCGTTCCAACAGATGCTCACGAATATTATTGTTTTCAGTAATAGGTTACAATTTATTACGCATGCCATGCATGCATGAGCTGGGAAGCTAACTTTGATGGTACTACAATTACCATGATAACTGTAATCTTTCAACTGCATTGTTATGAACGAACAGATGACGTAAATTACGGACCACAAACAACTTTACACAAGCCGTAATCCAATTGTTGTATCACGAAATGAAAAACGACCAAACATGCAACATTTTAAATCCAAGCAGGTCAGTAAAAAACTTTTACTGGACTTAAACTATTGATCTAAATGGAAACAAACATATTCATAGTAAGTACAGTCCACTACGTTTGATAACTTCCTATTTTTCTTAACATTCACATACAGTTGTTAAACGCTTTGTCACAACTTAATTAAACTACCAAAAAGTAGATATTATCCTTACTTTAAAGAATAATAATGAACATTCGGTTATGTTTACAGCACCTTAGGTGACCTCTGAAAACGTGAACCAAGCTATTTAGCGGCGTAGCGCAACGGTATGACTGATTGTTAGAACAATTTACGAGCTAATATATTAACAATAGCGGTATCTGGCATGGTAATAGACCTGTAAGGTTCCACATTGTTGCACCAAGCAAAACGTACAACAAGCATTTGTTTCACCGCACACGATAACAGTCGACCGGTGAACCATATATACCTACACTCTCTCCTCTAGCTTCCAATGTGATTATTAATTCAATTAAAACCGTTATGATGAATTGACAGATTGATAGGTTTTCTAGTGCGGTAATTGATTAAATTATGAAATACTTTGACTATGTATTGAAAAAAAAATAGAACACTTGGTACTTGTACATTTCAATATATATACCTGTTAAATGAGCCAAAATTGTCAATGACTTAAACATAAACTCAACATCAGTTATTTTCAGTTTTGTGGTGGTCGCTGGTAAATCTAATTTTGCTTCATTATTCCCTTAAATTTTTTACTATCTACACAGCCACATCTATTTCGCGTAAGGTTGCGCAGAGATTAAGGTTTTCATCGACCACAGTATCAACCTAGTAACAAACTTCCGCCTCTTTTATTCTTCTTCTTCTTCTCTCTCATATTATTCTTCAAAGCCACAGGCTAATCAACTAGAAGTACATATCTCACAGGTACATATATCACATCGTAGCGCAGCTGTTCTTGATCTCGTGTCTTCTTGCTCGTTTCTCGTCAACAATAGAACAGTCCCCGTTTGTAATAAATCGTGTATCGACACCGAGTACACGGACCAGCCATAAACTCAACGACGACAACGTTTTAATCGCAGTTTATGATATTCCCAGGTCTACATCGATATATTGCGGTCGGACCTGTTGGCACTTCACCATCTTCTGATGTAACCGATTGTATTGAGATCCTATTTCATTTTACAGTCACATGTATATTTGGACTATATTGTTAGGTACAATAGCAACGTAACCAGTACTTTAAGTACCCATAACTTAGGAATGGTAAGATTAGAAACTACTTTAGAAACAAACTAGAATCTCTTCAGAATCAGAAAGACTTAGATTGACCGACTTGAAAGGTCTACAAGATAATAACGCGTACGTATGTATGTATGTATTTCCAAATTATATTTTTTACAACTTTCCTACCCTTTTCCCAGTAATGGTGCAGTAAAACTTTATCTGCCAATGTTTTGTTTCATTTTTACTTCTATTACTAAATAACTGCAATATTTGTAGCGCATATAAGGTAGGTGAGCGACGTTAGACTTTCGTCATTGCAAACAGTTTGATGTGTCACACAAATCTAGTTTTCAGATATTTTCATAGACAAGCGTGAAGTTGCATTTTGCTTGTCTATTTCTCTGTGTTCTGTTGACGTTGCTATCCGGTTTTAACTGCTCGAGGGGTACATGATAAAGCCTTTGTTTTCGGCTTTAGTTGTGAACACATATTTTAGCCGCATTTTTTAATAATCCAAATACATTGAAGTACTTAATCGTATGATAGACGCATAATAAAGTAGAGAGTATATCAGTGTCACTAAAATGTATAAAGATTTATACTAATGGGGTCGAATGTACAAACATTACATGGAGTAGCAAATATTACCAATCAACGGAAACGCCTAATCTAATAAGCGACTACGCGATGCAAATGTTTACTAGTAAAAGGATGGAACGGTTGCATCATAATATGCAATATGCATCGGGTTTTACATGCTGGAAATACTCGTATAACTTTGATTAAGTTTTGATTTTGTTTAATAAAAGTGTTTCGTAACGTGTTCACATAGTTACTAACGACACATTATTGAAGTTACTACATAACGTATGTAAGATTCGTGTAAATGTAACGTTAACGTAACCTTTTAAAAGTTATCTCTTTACACATTACACAGCTCTCGTAAGGTCAGATAAGTCGCGATTTCAGCATAGTATCCATAAAAGGTTTGAACGCAGCGAAATGAATACGATGGAGGGTAGATATTCGTCTGCCCCTAGTTCCTGTCAACAGTCTCTCCCCACCGTCTGGCCGTGATAACGGTCCATTTAACTGGATCGAAGCGAGATATTATAATATAATGGCAATTCTACTACGCTTGGGGCTTAAGTTTAGAATTGGAATGGAAAAATATTATTATATGAATATTTCAGCTTAACATTGTAACACAAATAAAATAACTGGGAGTTCGTTACGTAAATTTGTTATAAGTACAAATGTACCCATAACCAGTTGATTATCGCAATGAATACTCCCAATATCATCAGAGTATAATACTATTAAATTGAAATTCAACATTACGGTGAAAGCAACGGGAGGCTGATTGCAATAAACAACCCCAAGATTGGCCTTTCACGAATTTTATTCCTTAAAAACAATTAGAGACTTTATGCATATCAATTACGATTGCTATACATTTTGTAAAATACCTACTCATTGGAGACTTATTCTCTTGACTCTTGACACTCTTGAGACTCTTATACCTTTTAAATATGTAGTAGGTAAACAGTACAGATTCATAGTAATTTTCAGTTATCGTAAAGTTTTAGTGCATTCATAGTGAACACAGTTTTATATAACAGTAATAAATATGGTAATTAAATAGTTCAAATCCAAACAACCTGATTACTAGAAAAAATATATTCTAGGTACTATTTAATCTAAAGTTTCAAAGTTTAAGACAAATAATCAAACATTTGTTGAATGTTAGTTTTCTCAGAGTATTTAACGAATAATCATTTCGTAACAAAACAAAAGACTGTAATATTTCTCTTCGTACGTTCACGAAAATATAAATAAATATGATTTGTGACACGTGAAAACATAATGTACACCATGCAGGAAAAGGCAAATTGCAAACATATATTTGAGAAGATAGTATTTTATCCAAACAAGCTGTTCTGTGCCCAGACCCAAATCGTCTGTACTTGAACGCAAAATAACGAGATGTAACAGTCCTAAACAAACACTTGAACACACAAAATAGGTATTACACTTATTACAAGGTATAGCCGCTGTGGGAAGCGTTACCTAAATCCAATTTCGGAGTAAACCTGGTCTAAGTGGCAACTGTGTTGTGAAAATTGTAATAGAGAACAATAATAAATTGAATAATAATCATTAAAGATACTTACCTACGTTACGTAAATTAAAAGCCGCAACGATAGCAGAAAGGTGTTGGCACAGAGAAAATGTTTAATTAACATCGGCTAGTAATAATAGAATGATTCAGTGATAACAACGCGGACATTGGCTCAGTTTTATTAGTTAACAGTCGTTAAATTTAGTCGGAGGCCTGTTGCCGGCTAAACCTTGCATCCGCCAGTCGCTTAAATATCAACGGGACATGAGAATGTTGGTTAATTTATTTCGTCATATCTGTAACAAGTGAATTAGTTACATACGGGCTCAATGCAAAATATACGCAAAGTTCTAATTTGAGCTCTGAATTATAATTGATTAGTCAACAGGAAACAAAAGTTAACGGATAAATGGTCGTGTTGATGCGTTTTTAAGAAATTAAAGTTGTTAATTTATTCGTTTGTAGTGCAGCAGGTAATGTATGCTTAGAATGATTTTTTTTAATTTCTTAGGACACCTTCATGCATGGCAATCTGATTCACTAGACTAATCAAACTAGACAGAGCCCATAATATGTTGACCAGACAGTTGATACATTACAGTTACATATACACATGCTATATATTATAATACTTAGGCATATAGATATTTTAATTACACCGAGACACAGAAAAATGCCTGATACAAATAATAGAATACATCGACAAGTTACAATGCCAATACATGTGACGGATAAAAATATTCAGAACTTTTGCTCTCTTTTTTTCACTTTCACAGTAAAATTACCTTATTAATTCATCTTTATAAATACCTATACTATATACTACAAAATTTCACGTTATTTGAGAATCGACGAAATCAATATATCAAGAGAATACAGTTGGAAGAATTATTTCTCATTCATTTTTGTGGAAGTACAAGCCTTCCATCTTTTGTTGCTAAGCAGCATTATTGTATTACTATTTACGGATTTGAAAAGTGTAACAACACATAATGCACTGGAACCGGATCTCACTCGTCAGAAATAGCGAAAGTAGTAGAAACCGATGTTGCATAAAACAGCAATAGGTACATACATTACATATCGTCACGCCAGGTCCCTAACAGGGTAGGCAGAAAGCAGCGAGTTCCAAATATCTCTGTCCTTACAAACTTGTCGTACTTCATCCACATTAATAATACAGCATAAAACAGCAATAATACTTAATAATTATGTATCTCGATGGGCTTCCACGACAATCAACATTTATAATCAGGTGGGCTGCATGCTCTTTTGCTTCTACACCATTAATGGTACCGATTAGATAACGTAACATTTTCGGACAAGTAAATTCAAACTTTACTCCAAACATTCCTTTCGACCCTTTGAGCCGATGGGACAAATTTAAACCACAAACACTACTAATAACAGCCTAACCAGAACAAATCGTTTGGTGCACAATGGGCCACTCTGGGCACTTTTCCATGTTAATTGTGTTAATTTAAATGACCCACAGATAGTTCGCAAAATCACTGAGTAGAATGATGTTCGAGGCCCAATTCTAACTTATAGGTACCTACAGTTTCAATTTCTTTCATTGTGTTTTGTTTTTCGCTCCATAAAATAACTAACTCTGGGACCATTTACAACCCGTAAGAGGTATTTATCTACTTAAAAATTCGCCCAATTTATTTCTTACAGTGACAATGAACTCCGCAATAAATGTAATGAATTGTGAAAATATATTTTGGTTTTAAAATAACATCTACAGAAACTTGTACAATGGTTTGCTAAACGAAAAATCATGATCAACTTTCACTGGACGCAAATCGTGAAAATATTTTTAACACTTGTCTATGTACATAAGTACTCAAGAAATATTTAAAATTCGTTATATCGGTTCCTGTTATATTTATTTTAGTACCTAGACCGTTTCTATGTCAGCCCTCTTAAATAGAGCGTTGAAGCAGAGTCGTGTGTCTCAAATTATTGAATGTCCAACATACGATACTTTGAAGAAGTCTCACATCAGTGGCAAAGTGCTAAGGGAAACAAATGAACTGTTGCTATTATAACTATATAGAGCTGTACCTGCTCACGCGATATGGATCCCTACGTTACGATATTAAAGTTTCATTCAGAATAAAAACGGTTAGATAAGCAAACAGGTCCGGTCGCTTTCAATGCAGAGCATTCTATTGACGCAACGAGACATTTGACACGTCCTCGACAATAATATGTGTGTGTAAATCGGAGAAAACGAGACCAGCAAATGGCAAGGAAGTCTACTGCATTCTATCAATCGTAAATTCGAGGCGACTGAAATTGCAAATAGTCGTAAAAATTTCTTGACCAATTGGAGTACTACAATAAAATTAAGGGTTAAAAAGTTAAAACATTAAGGGTTTTTAAAGAAATACGTAAATAATTTTACAAGCGATTTCATTTCATTACAGGATTTATAGTGAGCCAATATACACAAAACATGGTTTTCATCTCACCTCGTCTATTAATTACACGGTTGCGTGAGGGTACTTCACATCCCCGTAACGCCAAAAACATGATTACCGCGCGATTGCCGCACCTAGACCGTTATTCTGATCGAAAAACTCTAAATTTCCGCCTCAAATCCAATTCGAAAAAATAAAATACAAGAATATTTAATTTCTTCTTAGGTATGAAACTGGGTAAATGAATAACTGGGCAACTGTGATGTCATTCAAAATGAAAATCCAATAAAAACTTCTATTTAATAATGATAGTAGAACCTAGTCTTTAAATCCTTGATTACGATCCCGTACTTACGGTCATTGCTTGAGAATTCAAAATTCAACTGGTTCAAATTTTCACTAAAGTCACAGTTTCTTCGCTTGTGGGAAGGAAAGCAAGCCGCGGTACGGCGGAACGACGAATCTCGTATTCAGTTAAAAACGTCGCCGGGAGCAAGTTTTATTCGATATTTTCACGCAGATGATTGAGTTAGACGCCTTGCGCAAGAGGCTGCGACGCAATCTCCGGTGGTGGTGCGGCAGGCTCTCTGCCCACGACAACCCCCTCAACCCTAGCCACCCTCGAGCTTCTCTTCGCAGAATTATCTATCCAATTGCTGAACCCTTAACACTGTTTACTCGACGACGGAATGTGATAAAAGAACTAAAAGAGTTCTTCGACGAAATAGGATTTTAAACGTCGTTCCCTACTACTAAGCTACAAAATTCCTACTTAGTAAAGCGTACTACAGCCCGTATTAGAACGTAATTAAACTGGATCCACGCAGTCGTGCGACTACGTAGTTCCGACTTCAGTCGTTTGGAGCTACGTTAAACAACTTTTAACACGTTTCCTCAAACATATGTCAGTTGTTACGATTTCTGTCAAGGAGCAATTCCTTCGTCGAGCGGTCAATACAAAAGCTTTCATTGAACAATAAAATACCTACTTAGTACAGTGTGTTCCCTCGTAGAGCGGTCAATACAAAAGCTTTCATTAAACAATAAAATACCTACTTAGTACAGTGTATTCCAGTTAGTTTCAGAACGTAATAATGCTAGGCATAGCGGTACTTGAGTTACGTTGTTTCGAATGAAGTCCTTTACATTTACGTCAAACAAACTTTTTGACACTGTTTCTCAAATATGTAAGACGTCAGTCGAAATCAGACGAAATCAGTCGCTCCGATTTCCTTCATAGAGAAATTCTCTTGTGGTGTACTCATCAAACGCTACCAGACAGAATGATATTAATTTCGACAGAAGTTTTAATGTTATTAACTAAATGTGTACCTGCCTATAAGTGTTATCTAAACCTATAGGTAATGTCTGTAAGATAACAAGGAAAAGAAGCGAAGCAATATTGAATCGATAAGTAAATACTTTAATCCCAATCCACGATTTATTATTTTTTGTAAAAATATGTAGGTTAACCGTAATTGTAATTGTATGGTAAATAGGAATATGTAATACTAATTTGATAAATTTTTTTTTTAAGAAAAGTACTCCAAAGAGTTCCAAAAAACAGTTAAAAAATGAAAGAGTGACCTGTAAAGTTTTACTAATATTGAAACATTATACAATAATGAATAGAATACTAAAAGAAACTCTCATCTAAAACACACGTGCACAGCCACCAGTCGGTGCGATACCGAAAATTTCTTTAGACGTCATTATTATCTCTACCGTGACGGTGTATTTCCTGTTCGAACTAAAAACGTCTCAACTTATTAACTCATGTGACCGGCACATATTCTGGTGTTGTGTTCCAAAGAGCTGAAAAAAATGTCACACCGTGAGCATGTCGCTTCACACTCCTTTTTCTTGGCGGCAAGTTGTCAGAAACGAGCTTGCATGAAGCTGGACATCAATCAATGTAGATCCTCTTATTTTTAGACAGTATCCGACGTATGTAGATGTGTTTTTAGCACACTATAATAGCGAAAGGGATAATAGTCTATTAGTTATACTTTGTCATCTGTCTTAACATTTTACACGCCTTTTTTTGTTTTTTTTTGTCTCTATATGTCCATAGCTAGACATTTTTATAGTAAAAATCGACAAGCAACAAGTATGTGAATGAATATCATTTTCGAATGTAAAACACGTGTATATGTTAAATAAAGGGGCCTTAAAAAGTTATTGGATTATGCATTAGTAACGATCACTAGTGAGAATATCACTAATGGTTGACTGACTTTTCAGAACAGAACAGAAATAATTGTTCAGACATTGATAAATGTCGTAACTTATGCCTGATGGCTGTTATGACAGTGATCTTACATTCTTAATGACTGCAACAATGACACATGACTTTCATCTCATAGCGAAATATATTATTTAGGAAGACATCTCACATCTATTTATAAAAAAGTATATACGTACTCTGTATTGAGTACAAATATTATATTTCGAAAATAAAATATTATTTTAAATAATAGATTCTATATTGATGTAGCGATACCATTATTTGATTTTTCACCAATTTAATACTGATAATATACTTACAATTTTGATACAATCGTGTAACAAGGATGAACAATAAATACTGCCGTAAACAAAAGAATCATGCCTCTAAATAATAGTCAGTGCCAGTATTCATACCCGTTAACCAAGCTAAATGGCACTATGATACTGGACTGCGTTAGCGTCCATTATTCCAATGAGACAGATATTCGAAAATAACGAGCCGTTGACAGACTAAACAACTCTTACCCGAGTTTCAAAACCGTACTGTTTATGTTAATGCTCTTAGATAATCGTTGTGAATGGGACGCGGCAATTTGTGTAGATTCTAATTATTATGAACTCACGACTATCATAATATCATGTACGTTTTAAGAATAATGTTAATAAAATGAAAACATTGTAAAGAAACCTGGACATTCTGGATTCTAGCGAACAATAAGGAATACCTAAGGATTACTCCAAAATGTTATCTAAATTATGGGAAGTCTGCCAACCTCATCTTGACCAAATTCAAATTCAAATTCTTTTATTCATTATATGGTATTTTATTATTATTCATTATAAGATACATACGAGTACACTCAATCACTGTGATAGAGATAGTGAGATGGACATACTTCAAATCTTTTCAATATAAGATGAAGTCTATATCCCACATTGGAACAATGAAATGGTGGAAAAAGAAATTAGAAACTTGAATTATATTTCATTACGATATAATTATGTTATACCTAAACAGGAGGCAAATCTAATATTTGCTAACAACAAGCGATCATTCACTGCTATTGAATCCTAATAATTGCTGAAACCGGAAGTGCTAGGTATTACGTTATCCTATACGACTACTCGATTCTGGTTTTTACGGAAATATTATTGATTTTAATACTTTTTTTAATAAAATGACGCTTTTTGTGGGCCAAATTGTAGCATCTCTATAAATTATTTGTACCTACCTTCATTATATAATTTTTATTGTACAATTTGTTACGATTATTTTTTATGTAACTTTTAAATACTTCGTGTTTAACTTGTTTTAATGCAAGTTACAGTTCACGAGCATCCATAGTCTAAAGACTCAGTTCTTATCCTTTCTGCAAAGATAGTAAACAATAATTCTGAAGGTTGGAAGCGGGCCAAAATTTGCTTTTAATGACTGTTTATACACGAATATGTCAGCTCTCTTAGCGTTTTCTCCGCGCTCGATGCTAGTGTCAGAGCTATGCGGCTTACAGTTGGGACATGCGCTTGCTGCTTAGTTCTATACGTACACTCAATGACGATTCTCGGGGTTTGGGATCGATTTTATATGAAAATTAAAATACTTTTGGATGTAATTACGGTAAAATCTATTTGTAAATACGGAATTCAACTTATATACATACACATAGTATTATTACTGTCACTTACTTGCTTATTTTATTTAAAGCTTATGGCAGTCAAAATATTTAACTACATGAAGATCGTATGTATAAAAGCTTTCACTTGCCCTTAATCAAGTTCTTTATTCTGGAAAAAAGTAACCAGAATGTATAATGGTACCTGTTATGTCTATATGATAAGTATTAGGACGTCGTTTGATGTTGCAACATACGTTGATATTCCAGAACGAAAAAACCTACTCGTAGTCGGTTAAAATATTCCAAAATATGGTAAAAACTAACACGCCTGCCGTAGAAGCTACAACAGACGCACAACCCGAGCTGCACAACTCAGTACCCGACCATTATTCCTATTGTATAGTTTATAGCAGTAGACATTTTGCTTGCACTGGCGCTATTCATACTCTGAAAAGACGGCTTAAATAATCCAACACTGTATAATCTCTGACGCAAGTTATTAAACTCCATAAAAACTTCATTCTTTGTGAATTTATCTTTACTCTTACGTCGCGTAAATTTATACAACATATCTTAATTGTGTACAAGATTTTATAACTTGAATTTAAATTCGCAATTTAGATCCAATCATGTTTATAATATTAAATACCATATCCTAATATTAATATTGTTTTATTCTATACCTTTTAATCATAAAGATAAAACCAATTCTATAGATTTCAGATACAAGTTTTCTTAGACATCAAATGATTTAACATCGTATTAATGTTACACATCGACAAACATTAACGAACTTAATTCATGAACATAAAAGCCACCGTAAAAAAGCGTTTGATTCATGATAAAAATGTCTTTATTTTTGACTAAGCTACAAATATCCTGACCTATAACTCAACGAGCTCAAATACCCGCCGAATATTTATAAATACGGCAGCGAAGTCCGTAATGCCGACCGACAGACAGTTGCTAAATTTCAATGTGCTCTACTTTGAATTCCTAGCTTTGGCTTTTCGGCGGCTAAATAAACTTCAACGCGACTCTTGTTTCCAAAGTTGCATCCGCTGTTTATATTATGTTCTGCTATTTATGTTGATAGGCTGCGTGTAGCAAATTAACACACTAAATTTATGGCATCAATTAGGTCTACGCTTGAAACTTCTCCCTGTTAACGTCCCAAAAAGTCCACCTCCATCTTTGGCTACTTCTAAATTCTCTTTAAACATTGAATTGAAAAAAAAAACATTTTATTTCATATAAATTACATGGATATTAAAACACTATTTAGGAATACAGTTCTTAGGCTTTGCGAATATAAATAAGGATGGAAATTGAAATGTAACTTTCACCTTTGTGCTAAAATAAAAAAAAATAAACACGGAATATTGATCGTTTCTTATGTCCATGTGTTTACTTTCAATTTCGTTAATTCAATATCGTAAACAATGAAGCCTGAATAAATACTGATAATACGTACCAATACCATAAGTACCAATTTTAACTGAAGACTAATTTTCTTGTTTTAATAGATAAAAATGTAATTTTAATATATTATTTCAAAGCATTATAGTTAAATTATTAATTTATAGAGTCCTCGGTCCAGTTTTTGAAAACGATAACTTATTTGTACAAGTAACCGTCAGTACTTACATATACTCGTATATATAGAATTCATCGGAACGTTTCAATTAATATCGCAGACTATTGGAAAATATCTCGATGCTGTACAATACGGTTCGAGATGGGAATATGCAAGCCATCGTCGGAATCTTCGGACGCGTGCACTAAGGTCATATTTATTCAGGCTTTAGTAATCTTGGAAAATACCCCCACTCTGATATAAACTGTGGACCATATTACTGCACTTCTATTTGTGCCCGCGCACCATGCAGTCAGCGCCAAATTTTTGAGTTATTTTCATATGAAGTGAAGACATTTTATGATCTCGTATCCTATCTTCTGAGAACGCTTTACCCATTTTTCCATATTGCCATCCATTTGGCTTCGAGTATGGTTACCAGATTATTTGAATTAGAATGGTTTAAAATAACATACATATATTTTCTGAACAAAAAATCCGTTGCAAGTAGTTACCTACGCGAATTTTAGAACTTTCAGGTACATTAAACTGATTAAACACACATACATACATACATGCACATATATACGTTGTACTCTTGTACTGCTTATGTGTATAAAAAAACGTGAACACATTCGTCCAAATACACTTTAAGCGTCCTAAAATGACGGATATGTTGCACGATAAGGGCGGTAGAAAACATTTATAGCCACGAGTGCGTCCGTGAGAGTATGCTTGGAAACGTAATTGCGTTTCTAGGCGTTGTGACATCGTTTCGCGTCTTTATAGGGCAATTACTGTCGTTATCTGGCATTGATAGCGCATTAATTTGTATATGTCCCCATATTCATTTGAATAAATACATGCCAGCTTAACTGACCGTCTGTATATATTTGATTCTTAAGACTTTCCACATCTCTTGAGACATTTTATTACTATAAGGCAACTACAATATTTGGCCAAACTCAGAGATCCTTTAAAACGGAACGTAAACTAAGCGCGTCCTACTCAATTCAGTGGTTCGCTTAGCGATTCAATTTATCGGGAATATTTTCCAGTATGCATTTCAAGAGGCGTTCCTGCATATGAATGTGTTACGCTGAAAATCAAATTGTACTGAATTTAATTACTGCGAATTTGTTCGGGAACGCGGCGATATGCAAATTTAGAAAATATGTCCGAATGGACCTTCGTATTGACATCCAGTATTCAAGATTCTTATCACGTCTCGACTCGGCGCTTGCAATGTGAAAATCTCATGTATTCTATACCTAGACGTAAATAAATGAATATAAATATACCTCAAAGTTGGCATGTAAATAATAAAGCGTTCATAAAAGAAGGAACTAAATCGATATACATATTTAGAAACAACGCCGATATTACCTGTTTATTTTTTGTTAAAATTACGTTAAATATTTAACTAAAGAACAGGAAATATTCTATTTAAATCTTATTTCAACTTGATTCATAAGTCGCAACAATAAGCATGTTGCTTTAGCGAAATTAAACGATCATCGTTTAAACAATATTAACGTGCAATTTTTCTTGGTAAGGTTACAATTTAACAAATACAATCATTAATGTTTGGTATTTGATATTACTCGCAACAGACGTAATAAATTACATTATAACATTATCTAATACTCAGTTTATTTCGACAATGCGCCAATGGTTTATTCATAAAATAGCGTGCTATTTCAGACGCAGACTCATATTTTAGAGCTGTCACGTTAATACCTAATAAATTTAATACGAAGTTTAATAATAGTGACTTATAATAGTAATGAGTGACGTCTATAAATACGCTGGTATATCCTTTGATTGACAATAATAGAACAAACCAGTGAAGTAGAAGATACGAGTATAAATAGTTTTTGGTTAGTATTTATTGCATAACAGCTTTTTAATGTCAATGGGAGTCATTTCCTCGAACTAGAAGAGACATAATCTAGAAGTTATTCTTCTACATATCGGCGGAAACACGAAAACTATTATATGAAGAGAGTAGCAACCGAGCAGGCAGCACTCGCAAGTGGCCGATGTCACCCAAAATGTATGCAACCAATTTCGAATGTTCATATTAATCCAGTTACTATTTACTTGTTAGTATCCATTCGATTACAAGTCGATCACATTTATTTCCTGCTACGATAAAAGTGCGTTGACACATAAGTGGGGAGCTGGCAGACCTTATATACGACATACCCGGGGAAGTACCACCACCATCTACACATATCTACCGTGAAGCTGTGAACACAATTTGTGTTCCGGTTTGAAGAAGAGTGTGAATGTCAGTCCACGGGTCTACCAGGGGCAACTATCTCAGTCCTCAAGAGTAGTAACCCATGTTAATGTGTTCAAGAGTAGTAACATGGGTTACTACTCTTGAACACACTCTTCAAACCGGAACACAAACTGTGTTAACAACAGCTTCACGGTAGATATATGTAGATGGTGGTGGTACTTCCCCGGGTATGTCGTATACAAGGTCTGCCAGCTCCCCACTTATGTGTCAACGCACTTTTATCGTAGCAGGAAATAAATTCTGCGTGTGGTTAAGATACGACCAAATATTTGTATTAACACTTTGATTTATGTAAACGTACGAAACGACACGCTTAAAGGCAGTTACAGATAGGTACGCGTTCACAATTCACAATGATCGACATGTTTAATATTTCGCGGGAAAATAATAAAGGAACGGTTAATTCTTGTAGTATGCACAACTTATTAAGTTATTTCACATATTTCTTAGTAATTTAATAACTTTGATTAAAGTTCAATGCAAATTATAAATAGTTAAATAACTAGGTAAAACTGTGAGACAAGTTGGTTACGACTTGCAACGTTTTTGTTCTGATACCCAAGACGGTTCTGACTAAGCCATCTGTAGAAACTATTCATCCTAATACCTACTTACGTGAGTTACAATTTTTTAATATGTTGCTATTTAAATATATACAGAATAACCTGAAAACATTAACAATTCACTTCTACTTTGAAAACATTTTTAAGTAACTAGCTATGTAAACTACTATTTATTACTGCATAAAATGAAAAAATAACGAAATATCCACAATTGATCCACTATATTGAATAAATAATTTGTGTTGTAGATATATTTGGGCAATATAAAAAAAAAATCTCACATCACCGTTCCCATTATCCTGTCATATGTGAACCAACGATTTAGAAATACCTGTTTGTTTTTAGATAACCGAGTGACTTATCATGAAGTCCTCCTGATTTTTACCACAGATTTTGTCGTCTCGAGTCAACATGGATTCTTATCGCGGTCTCAAAATAAACACATTTGCGTTATCAAAATGTTTTGAAATGTTTGGCCGTGGGACAACATAGCTGAATACTCGGCATACGTGTCACATGCATAGGAATAATTAATGACAGTATTAAATTATGTATATATGCATAAATGTGGTATTTAGCGCACTTACTATTTTCTTTTCAACTTTTGTACTTACTTTTCTTTGCAACAAATTACGATATATAATTTTCCATCTAAAATTTAGACTCCTAAGCAGATTAAAGTAATAAAGTATTGCCAATTGAAATAGTCTGTAATAGCGCTATAAAATCGGTACTCGATTGCAAATAAAACTTAAGTTGTAACTTAGACCGGCATCCGATGCGTGGCTACACAAGGGCTTCATGTCATGTAACCGCGCGCCACACCTTTCCAATTAAATTCAATAACATAAGCATAAATAGGTTGACGATTCAAATAGACACAACCGAGCGAACACTTCTACACTTAAATTTCATCAATGAATTTTACAAAGTACAAAATACGTACTTTTATATTTTGAATGATAATTAAGGTGTTAGAATACTTGTCCTAATTGACTTTACGACAAAATTATGTTTACAATACTGATCTTAAAGTACAAAAGAATTACCGATTCCTATAAAAGACAATGTCAAAATATTTCGTAGGATTATCAACGACTGTCATTTCTGGATTCTTTGACAACTATGAGTCAGTACGTTTTGTATTTATGTAGACTTACAATAAACGTAAACACATTGCAGTCAGACTTTGGAAATGGACCCACTCGTAAGTTGAATTTTGGCAATAACATGTAATGTACCTATGTAGGTACCTACACAGTTCATACATTTTTTGTTCAAATCTTTTTTATCCAAAATAAGGTTGAAGTGAGTCAGAAAATCACTACATAGTATAAAACAAAATCGCTTTCTCTGTACCTATATCCCTATGTATGCTTAAATCTTTAAAAGTATGCAACGGATTTTGATGTGGTTTTATTTTTATGGATAGAGTGATTGAAGAGGAAGGTTTATATGTAAAATAACATCCATTAAATACTGGAGAAATACTGTTTTATACCCGTGCGAAGCCGCTAGTTTAAAAATAACACAAAACCTAAACGGTGCCAATTCACATGCAGTCACAAGAATTAAAGATTATTAAAGATGAACAGAAGTCGCAGTCATTCATGTCATCTATTGATGTCAATGTCAAATCTGTAATGAATGCAATGTCACTGTCACTAATGTCATACTCGAAGTTATTTCACATGTATTGTAGTTCATAAAATAAAATATTAAGAAAAAAATGAAATGAATAAACGGCTGAGGGGTAACTACAAAATATGAGAGCTCTAATACAGCGTGTGATGAACGGTAAGGTTACAGGTACGTTACTTTTGCTTACATATTAATTGCTAACACTAAGCAAGTTGGTAAAGTTAACATTTTGAGGAATTAGTATAATAATAGTAATAATATAATCGTAGGATAACTCGCAGACACTCACCTGATACCTAATTAGTCATTGCTATGGTAATTCGATAACTTTATACTCTGATAAAAAACATAATTGTCCTGGAAATCAAACCTCTAACCCCTAGTTTGACAGTAACACAGAAGGCTACATAATAATATTATTATTTTTATTTTCATTACAGTAAATGACGAAATCATCAGTAGTATAGAACAAGGAGCTTGTGTGTTTATAGGATTATGCTCTACAGATACAGTCAAAGATGTGGAGTACATGTGAGTGGATTGATCTCTTTGTACCATATTAATTGGAAGCATTTCCTACTAGAACATTTTTTTAAAAACTGATTTGAGACAAGACTAAGAATGAGGTCAGGTTTAATGAAAGCATGCAAGATCTTTGAGTTTCAGTAATAGTGTTACTTTGAGGCATTCAGGTTATTAGTCCATAGTGCCCTAGACAGTTAGCAGGGCTGCTACTTTAAAGTGTACTGTCAAACTCTGATTGTTCTCTGTCAAACTCTGAGTTAACCAATCAAAATAGTAATTGTAGGGGAAAAGCTGGAGAGAGAAGTTCCCTCGAAATTAAATTATTATTACAAATTTTGTTTGCATCTTCTGAAAGTATATAATGTGCCTGTACAAGAATGTAGCCATTTAAACATTGAGGAAGTGGAAAATAACAATTTATTTTGTAAGAATTATAACTGTTTATTTTTGTATAAGAATTTTACAAATTTATTATTCAGAGCCCGTAAAATCCTGAGCATAAAACTGTTTGATGAAGACAACAAAAGGTGGAAGAAAACCATAGTTGACAAGGAATTTGAAGTGCTTTGTGTTAGCCAATTCACACTTTATAACACTTGGCAGGTTATTAATTTTAAGCTATTTACTTAATATATAATTATCAAAACAACATTTGCTACTATTCTAGCTGGTAAAAATCATTTGATCATCAGTATTGTTGAATTTGAATCTGAATATTAGTCTTGTATCAATTTTATATCCGATTATTTTACTGTTTATAAAATTTACTTTAAATTAAATATTTCTTATTTGCACATGTTTTACGAAAAGCAAAAGATGTTTCCACGAGCGGTTCCACTGGAAGATATTTCATTTAGTAGTAAAAAAAACTCACTGAAACTTTCATTTAACTTTACTCAAAAATTTACACACAATTCCCTTTATCGTACACTAATTATATATTTAAAGTAGAACAAAGCAGCAAAACCATAAAATAAACCAGTGTATTGTTCTTTCCGATGGCTTGAGAATAGACCAAGAGAGTCATTGCTGCCTAATGGTTATACTAACAACTCATATTTACATTTTATTAAAAATCAGTACTATAGTTAAAGTAATTTCAGGGCAACAGACCAGATTTTCATAAATCAATGCCTGCTGAAGAATCTAAAGAATTATATGAGAAATTTATACAAATTTTAAAAGCTGCCTATAAGCCTGAAAGAATCAAAGGTAATATTAATGCTTTTATGATGTTCATACTTATTTTATTCATTCTTCTGTTCCAATTACTTTATATTATAAATACCCAGACTTTGTACACAAGATCGAGGAACATATGTCAGTTTAGCTTGTGATGCATTGACGATGAAACAACCACAATGACAATGACATTAATTGTTTAATTGTATCAGTGATATTGTTTAATTTCAATTTTTGGATTATAAGCGTTTATAGTTACTTTATGCAATGTTTTTCCAGACGGTGTTTTCGGTGCTTACATGCAAGTCGTTATACAAAATGACGGGCCGGTGACTTTTTCCATCGAGTCTCCTGGATTCACCGTTAAGCCAGAGAAAAAACAAGCTACAAAAACAGAAGTAAATCTGAATAAAGGAGATGATAGCTATTAAATAGTATTTATAACATTTTAATAAGAGCTACCACATTACTTATTAGTACATATTGCAGTTTTTTTTTTAATTTGTGCAGATTTTTAATTGTCTTACTGATGTTTTTAATAATCCACGATTTTTTTCTTAATCGTTTTTTCTAAACGCCATTTGAAAAGAAGTATAAATAATATAATAATAATATTATCCATGTCTCAGTGATCAGTGATCTCATGACCAATTAGGTATTTCGAAAAAAATACAAAGAATGATACTTAAGACTGATAGAATTCTGCCAAGCTTTTCCTGCTTGCTTTTCAGAGCAAAAATAAAGTGTGACAACTCTTAAAAGTCTTATGTTCGATCATTCGCAATACCATACGTCGAAAGAATTAATTAATACCGTCACAAAACTCATTGAAAAACACTACATAGGAAGTATTTTACTTCTGCTTTTTCACGGTATATCTCAGTTGTACTTAAAATATAAATGATTAAGGAAAAAATAAAAGGAATAAAAGGATGAAATATTGTATGGAAGTGATTTAGCGACATCGCGGGTCTGTATTTCTAGCAAATGCAATGTAAGAAATTCTGGTAAGTAGGAAAGTCTGGTATGGCAGAAGAAATAAAACAGCAATTACACTATGAATAAAAAAACTTTATTTTGAAGTAATGGTTGTTATCTATTAACATTTTTGTTAAAGTTAGGCCCGTGTGTCAGCGATATCATGTTATAGTTATAATAAACGTTGTTACAAAGATGATATGCCCTACGCTAACTCTAAAAATGTAAACCAGCTATGCAAAGTTACATCGATACAAGAATGTACTACAAAATGTATGATTTATAAAGAATATTGTTAACAGATAATCGACCAAGATTCAAATTTATTTATATTATTATTGTAAACTAAACGAGTAAAAAATAAACTAAAAAAATGTATAAACAGACAAAATAAATGCAATCTATAAATCCTCTATTTTTAAATATTATGATAATGATATTCAACAAACGAGATTAAAGGATCCTTAAATAATGTCGAATTTCATAAGTTACGTTAATTAATATTATCAATTAGCCGAGTGCCGCATGATTACTATTTCTATACCGTGAAATATAGACATATAATCACTTTTCCTGCTTTTACCTTTACAAGCTTAACCAATCGTGTTCTGATTCTTTAAGAATTTTCACGTCATCACCGATCAAGGCACTATTCGTTTTGGTATATTGCTGATACGTATCCTCACTCCTAATTCAAGATATCAATCCGTAAACATGCGCTTAAAGTGTGAAAGATTACAATTTCTCATGATCTTAGTTAAAAATCTGGGGACGTTTGAAGACACGAGAAAATTCTATTGGAATCATCATTAACCACGCAAGAATTTATCTTACGCCGTTTCTAAGTTCGAATCTTCCGATGTTTTCAAACCTCCCCGCTTCGAATCTGTTACTTTTAATAGCTATCGAAATATTAATTACTATTACAAAAATATCTATAAGTAATAATAATCTAATCTAAATTATTCAAGTAAGATGTTACTGGGACAGGCTAAGGATTTTTATGAACAACATATACCCTTTCCGTTATAATGGACGTTGTAATTTTCATCTGTGCAAGTTACTAAGTGTTGCCAATGCTACTTGAATTTAGCCGATTAAAAAAGGAATAGTAGTAACTTTAATAAATAAATGCGTTTTTACCACCGCGATTTTTATATGTGGGAAAGATCGCACCATTGAAGGTTGATATATTTTTCTGCGGTGTAATCGTCGAAATAGTGACGGCAGTTGTTTAATCGATGTGATTGGCCGCACAAGTTGTGGTGAGGTGGGCTGAACGCTTTACCAGAGACCGGAGGAGAAGCCGCCGGGAGGGACGCGGCTGTTAATCATGTTGCTGTTGCCGTTTATCGACGTGACCATATTGATTTGCCCATTCATTGATTTGTAGCCGTCACCGGTTATCGGGTTGCCCTCTGAAAAATATGAAAAGAAAACAATAAAAAATCCATTTGGTAAATTCAATAATTTTACGTGCGCTTAAATAGATCGTGACAATGTAGCAATTATCGCTGTAAATGATTGCGTGCCACATACAGATAAAGAAGATGGAGTTATGAAATAATTATGATTCGCAAACTTAAATTTTCGAATCTTAATGTCGTTGTGACACCAGTCATTAAATTATGAATTTAATATTAAAGAAAATTATTAAATACAATAAAATAAAACGATATAAGGACGAAGCCAAAACACTGCAACAATAACACATACATATGTGGTTACATTCTAAATTAATGCATTTCAGTTTAAATCATTGTCAAATGCTTTATTACCATATTATAAAAGCAATTTGGTATGTTTTATACGTATATAATGACATGTCAAGTATCTATGAAGATTGTTGAAATTATTAGACCTGATACACTTTCTAGAAGTACCTAAATAATAACTACATACTTCACACGATAAAATGAACAAGTATGTCTCATAAAAATTACACCTACAAGTCATGCAATCGTAACATTTCAAATGCAGTCTTATTTTATAATACTAAATATATCTATGCAACTATATTAGGTATTTCATATCATTATGTGTTCGTGAAATAAAATCACTAGATCTGTTTAACAGTGTCATTATCTACGCTATTGGAAATTCTATAGGTTCTTTGCACATAAATAATACAAATATAGAATTATCTACATATTAACAAATAGCTTAGTAGATAAATAGGTAGGCAATATCTAGCGTAACAGCAAGACAATTTGCGTGCGATAGTTTCAAGATACCAGACAAAAACGCGGAGCAGGTAGGAGTTTAAGAACATTGCTTCAATTTCGTTATAGAGTCAGTGTACAGTCCCTTACAGTGAGGCAATGAATCTCGATCAGAGATATGTCGCATCTAATAATTTTTTTGCAATTTTTGTTTGTGCAAGAAAGCATTGCCATACTGTTAAGAGTATACCATAAGAGTATAAAATATGTATATTCTTTACTGCGCAAACGATTAAACGAGTTCAATCGATCCAAAACACGTCATCTAATAATATAAAATATAACATTCCCTATTAATATTATAAAGATTATATTCTTCAAAAAGTCTCTACGTACCTACTAATAAGTAATTAACAATACAGATAGCTAGAATTACAATACACGTCACAACAAGCAAGTAAATACATTAAACTACATATTTCTATAAATAAATATCAGCTATTTTTAAAAAAGCTTAAAATTACGTAAAGTTTTATACATTGACAAACTATTTAGTTTACATTTCAAAAAAGCAAATAAAACGCTGTGGGTGCTTAATTTGTACGACTTGAAGGAATCGTCTCATAGTTCTTTTTAAAGCAAACAAAAATCACTCCATCCTGAGCCAATTTATATGCAAGGTATAAGCTTTAATTTGGTGACATATTTATTTCTATTGGCATTATTATAAATTGAGTGCAAATGTCTCCTTCAGTCTAGATAATTAAACACCCACCCATTTCTCTTCGGCGAACATAGTCTAGATAGTACGTCTTAGGTTTCAATTCCTCTGCATGCCGTTTGACATCGAACAAGTATCCGGGGACATATTTATGGAATATGGGCGGAAATCCTGTCAAGGTAGCCGGGCCCGGAGCCGAGGGAGTTTGCAGCGGAATGACGTCCGGTATTGGACCGTCTCGGTCATATTTAAAAAGTGTTGGCGGTGGATGAGTATTCGCCACAATAAAAGGGTCAATGGGCCCATCCAATGTGGGCACGGGATCGTACTTGTAATCGAGATTAGGTCTTTCGCCTAACGCGGAAGTCATGCCGATAAAAGCGTATGGCGGCAACGGATGATGGGGAATTCGATGCTCCGTCGGTTCGTAATAATGTTGCGCTGGGAACGGAGGCCAATGTCTATCGAGAACCGGTTGAGGAGACAATGAATCTGAATCAATTTCAACGGGAGCTTTCTCGGGATCATCAGATTTGAGACCGAGCAAAATGTAGGGAGTTTGACGAACCATCGGGCTGGATTTGCTTGTGGATTGTACGTAATAATTTGCTGGCTTTGGCGGCCAATCGCGTGTGAAATAGCGATGGGTGGGCTGAGGATCGAGGTACGGGTGGTCGGTGGGTTCATAAACGATGTCGAGGTCGGGAAAGTTGAGGGTCGGGTCGGCACCTCGCAAGCTGGCGGCCGGGTGGCGACGGCGCGGCGGTGGCACTACCACACCATCGCCGGTCACTGGGTTCCTCTTCGGTGGCGTGTATGACACTGACCATTTACAGAACAAACGGTTTTTATTTGCACAACTAATGATTCAGGGCCAACGTCATAAGTCAACGTTAAAAGTCATACTGACCTCAGTTTAGTATTTTTATCATTAACAATAAAGAACCCCAAAAAAGTCATTAAACTCTCATTTCGGTTCCAATGCTTAGAGTTCTGAATATTAAAGCTAACTGTTATTAAGAAACGTTGACCCTGCTCTTACATGCCTACTTATAAATCGTGCCCTATTTAGGATAATTGTTATTTTCATAAAATATTTTTATAGCATTATTGTATAACGTTAGTAAGGTGACATGATTTGTTACAGTTGCAAACACTACACCTTGTTATTGTTTCAAAATCAAACCATTACTAACAATAGTTAAATGTTTTTATTTATTCACATCTAATCAAAGCGCTGCTATTATTATCTTGCTTCGAGGTGTTTGTTTTCGATTTATTCGACACATTAAATTTCCTGGTTGGGAACAGATTATAAATTGAAATGTCCGAGAGAAGGTTATCAGAGCGTAAATCAGTAAATAGTTATGTACGAGTATAGTTAAGAAGCATGATCATCGTAGCGTGCACTAGTGCCGAATAATGTGTGCTGGGCACGCGAGCGTGGCGCACCGTGACCGTTCACAGAGTCGAGATCCCTCTTTGGATACAAGGATATTGGCGAGCTCTCTGGACGGCGCAATATTGTTCGAAAATGGAATGAAATTAACTATAGGCACCTCCACGTATTATCTTTCAAATAACAATAGCAACCGAGTTATTTGTTTCTTATTTTCTTACAATACCTATTCAACTAGTATACATGACAGATAGTATTGTCTGTATATCTGGTAAATGAACAGCTCGGAACTACTTGAAAACTAATTGAAATTAATTGCAACAGTTTTTTAATTATCGTCATGCGATTATTCGATGAGAGTTTGAAAGCTGCAAACAGATTCCATTCGAGTTTCGAACACGTCATCTCCCGAGCCCCATAGCGTTGCAATCGTGCGGTCAACGTGCCTACATCAGAAACGACTCACAGTGCTCGGCGACCTCCGTCTCACCTCGGCTGGGCGTGGACGAGGCGCTGCCGTTCATCTTGGCGGGCGAGTGCGACGGACTGCCCCCGTTCATGGACATCGTCGTGTCGCCGAACTGAATTTGGCTGCGAATCGTATCCGTCACCATGGGAGCCACCGGTGTATTGTTGACCTGAAATGCGAAATCATAATAATTAATAAAAAAACACAAAAATTATCCAATGCGTACTCTAATACGTTAAATACAAGCGATCGTAAATCAAGTTTGCATTCATTTATTGCTTATTGGCTGTTCTCGTCGTTTCGCCTTCCGTGGAAATCAATATTTTCCTGTTTTGCAACATTTCTCATTGCTGCTCCACCCTTATTAGTCAAAGCGTTATGTTATATAGCCTATAGCCTGCCTCAATAAGTGGACTATTCAACAGAAAAATAATTCGAACCAGTAGTTGCTGAGATTAGCGCGTTCAAGCAAACAAACTCTTCAGCTTCAGCAATATGAGTATAGAAGCACAGATATGTATGTATTGAATATACGAACCGGTCCAAAAAGCCTAGAGTATGTGTCGCGAGGGCGCGTGGGCGTGTCGCGGACGACGCGCGGACGGGAGCTGCCGTTCTTCACGGGACTGCCGCCGTCGGTGGCGTCCGAGTTGAATATTTCAGCAATGCAGCTCTTGGGTGCATTGGGAACTCTGCAATAGACAAAATTCTATAATTAATCATTAAATTAAAATTATAACTAAAAATTTAAATGTCACTGCTACAATGGTGGAGGAAAACATCGCGAGGAAACCTGCACATAGAGATGTTCTAAAGTATTTAATATTTTCTGAAGTGTCTGAAGTCAACCAATCCGCACTTGGCCAGCGTTGGAGACTACGGCCTAAATCCTTCCCAATATGAGAGGACACTCGGTCTACCAGTGGACCAATAAACAGAGTCGAACAACAATAAATTAAAATGTATTCATGGCATCGTCTTGACAATTTTCAGATAACTGAAAAAAGAAACCAATCGATGATCAGTTCTTATTGCTGTCGCACTAATTGAGGTAAACGATCATCGAATCTCTTCTACAAGTTGCCCTGACATGAACTTAAGTTAATAATAAAAAGCATGTCTATAATAAATAAATATATCAAACGATACTTAATGAATGCAACTTGGTAAAAGTAAATTTACCAGTTTCTCAAAGTGCTACCAATGATCGCAAAAGGGGGCCGACATTTTTATTTCTCTCATTCATTCTACCGTTGGACTTCAAACTTTTCTACTTCAATGGCTTAAGGTAGCAGATGCGCAGATGGCTTAAGGTATGTGTAAAATTGTCAAATTGGTAGCAAATAAAATCTTTATTTCCATATAAGTATTATGCTTATTAAAATGATACATAAGCTAACTTTAGACTATTTATAACATGGTAACACGAACTGCTTATTCAGCATCGTATTAAATCTGTTTAATCTACTCGACCGGACCCGTCCCTACTCGGCTAAAAACCCTCCTGTCATAGAAATTCGATACGCACGCTCATTAAAATTAAATGCAATAGGATAATAACGGTCGCCCCACACCTGACTGGACACGAATGGACGTTACGTTACCGCGGGAGGGGCTCGCTTCCGCTGGGGTTGCCCCCTGGTCAGCTACGCCACAAATCAATAGCTCAATTCTAGTCAAAACTCATAAAACGTAGGGTAAAATGTCAAAAGTTCATTGACTCGTCCAGACAGTGTCTGCTTTAAACTTGGTATCGTATCGCAAGCAAAAATCTGTTTGAAGTACGAGTATAATCTTGTTCATGTTTGATTGGTCTTTGTGTAGTAGTTTGATCTTCTCTGCACTGCCAGATGGTGACATCTGGCGTTATAAAAAGTGGAAATTAAAAGTTTCATGTCAATGCCTATGCCTACGCCTAAGCATATACATTATATAAGTACTACCTATTAATAAATGAAATATAATTACCATGCATCACTTGTAAGTTGCAAGGAATCACGAATAGATAACTGCAACGAAAATTATCCGCATTCAAGCACCCATAGAACTGTTCCCTACAAACGTAGCGATTATAAATCTAGACGGCCAGTTAATTCGAGCTCGCGATGGCTAGATAGCGTTTAGTTTCGAAGCGCAAATATGTGGATTTATAAGTGGGAACGGTTATCGTTCACAGCATCTCCCCTGAGAGCGGTAACTGGCGCCTAACGAAGTGGCTTGTCTCCCGATGGCGAGATGTCAATTTAGAAAACTAAAATGAACCGCTTCCGACACACGCAGGGTCACACGCAAAAACGTTTACGGCGCACTAATTCAGAGCTTGAGGTTCCGCTAATAAAATATAAAAGAATTTCAAGGCAACGTATTATTAGGGTAAAACTACAAGTAATCCAATTAAGCCAAAATAGAATATACATATATCCATACAAAAGCGAGAAACAAATAAGAGAAATTATAAAAAGCGAATGTTTTAATATTTTTCGGAAAATGTTTCAATAATGTATGTAAATATTTAGTTATATTAATTTCATAGTAAGAATTCATACAAAAAAACCTCGATATTTCAACATATTTTTCAGGGATACACGGAGAATCTCTTGGCTCTAACACATTTGAACGCTACTACTCACGGGACCGAAGTGAATAAAACTTGTAGTAGTAATGTTTCCCATGACTGCGAGAAGTGGAAGACCATGTCAAGAGGCGACGAGTCTGTGCGACGGTTTTGATAAAGATAAACGAGGCGGAACGTAACAAGGTTGACAAGACATCGTTGTCTCTGCCTACCCCGACGAGAAATACGCGTAACTGTAGGCACAGACAGACAAAGAACAGTTCAACTGAAGCTGATATTAATCGATATATAGCTATTTAACTTTTAAGTGACAAGCGAGTAATGTGTACATAACACGTTTAGCCTATCTATAATCTCGTAGCATCATTCATCCCGTGACACAACACGAGCATGATTATAATGTAGTACAACATGATGAACTGCGCTCCTATTCCGTATCGCAGATGGTGCGGGGGAATCGATACCGCGCCAGTGCGGCTTCCGAGCTCCGCTCGCACAGCCGCTATGCACCAACTGATGGTCTCTCCGCTGTCATGCAATGGGAAATGCCCGTGTATAACGTGCCTGTTACATAATGATACAGATTTATACTGGACATGTACACGGCGAGCTTAGTCGATCGGTAGCTCCACCAACGGGCCGTCTTCAGGCAGATTTGCATCTTGTGTCAAGGCGAAACGCCTGCCCTCGTTCCCAATCCATATTTTAAGCAACTTATTAATGAGGGTATAAATCCACGATTTCCTATCACATCGCTACATCGTTACAAAAACTTCTTATATATACGAATAAGTTAGATGCTCTGCTTTGTTTGTATCAGAAACATAGTGTCGTTACGACATGCAACTTGTTATCTTAGGACAGCTACTAAGATTACTTTAATGAGGTATATTAGGGCTTGCAAAATGCGCTGTCGATTCAACACGTATTGTGAGTAAATAAATTAGAAACGAATTTGCCATTGATCGTGTAGATAACCTCAGCGGCGTGTAATGCGTTTACAACGGAGCACCGTAATAGCTTGCCCACGCATTAGCGCGCCGGCATCGGCAGCCCGAGGCAAGCGGAACGATGCATTTCATTCATACCAAGCGTGTAGTCCAACATATTAATACTTACACGCAAAACTGTAGCACAAATGTTCCTATTCAACGACACATGTAGTAGTTACACTGCTTAAAGTACGGTTTTGAAAGACTAATGCGGTATACTTTTCCGACGTTCTGGTTTGCATTAAAGTGCATAAAATATAGACGAGTAAGTGCGCGTGCCGCCGCGCGTAGCCGCTAGCGAATCGCGTAGATTACACGTCATCACCGTAACCACGTAATCAACTACGTGCCTGCCAGAAGCTGACGGTGGTTTTTGATTGAAATCCTTCACTATACGAGTATACCTACAAATTGGCCGGTACGTCATTCCGTATACCTACTTTTTGTGTACAGATGCATCAATAGATGAAAGAACCAGACGCAGCGTCATGTTCTGTGCGTACAACACATAAACACATTTAATTATAAACATTCTGGAACAGTGTTGGGTCAGACTTATAATTAGTTACGGGAAGAAAGTGCGTGAGAGTAAATTGTTTTGTAATACGCATAGTTGGTGCTGCGCTTGCGCCACACGCAACGAAGAACCGCGGCGCCGACAGGGTGCTGTTACGAGAATAAACAGCTGTCAAAAAGGGATCTATAGAGAAAACAGTCGCCGGAAGATAATAATAAACTACATGTCCGAATGAAAACATTATGTCCGTTGAGATACTGTATCGGTCGTAAATGCATACTGCTGTTATAACATTCTTTCGATTTTTACATATGGAACGGCCCCAATCATACAAATTATGAAATGGACATTATATTCTGAAATAAGTGTACTTGAATATAAAGAATAAATATACAGTGTCTGATCGTTTTAATAGTGTCGCATACAAGCATTAACGCGTTATAAGACGCCAATGCAGTCACCTATAGGACGTAGGTACGGCGTAGTGAGCCAGAGAGATTCGGAAGGGATAACGTCGCCTGTAAATCAGAGCGCGCTATAAAATTGTAGTAGAGGTTCATCATACGTAAAACATCGGAGCAAATAAACTCAATGAAAAATGGATGATTATTTGTTACTTGTACTTTTGACGATGTCTATTGTCTATTACCAAGTGCTACTTGGTGCTCCTGTGACTACTGGATTAGGCAATAGCGAAGAATTGCAGCAGTAACGAGAGCCAACGTCAATGATATCTAAGGTAACGGGAGACCCCCGTAACTTTATCATACGCGGAACGCCGGGAGAAAACGCTCTTCGTTTTCAAATGAAAGGCAATACATTACGATGTTATAGAGAGCACAGATTCTACACTTTCACGGCAATTTGAATTTAATGGCCTCCATGATAAACGGTTTAATTTCGATTTTTACTTTTTAGGGACGATAATATTTCCGTTTCACATTCATTCGGCGCAGACGTTTGCCTTCCGACGATGAGACTTTCATTTGTAAGCAATCGCTGTTTTTATACGAATCACGACTTTTATGTCGGCTAAATAAGTGAACATGAAATGTACATCGAATGATTATGTCAAATAGTTTTGTCCCACGATAATGATGCATCGTGAATCGTAAATAACAATAAATGAGCGCATTTGCATGGCTGATTCGCGGATTGAATTGCGGTCAAATAAAATGCTTACGCGGGCCGAGTTGTGCAATTGATTTTCTGAGTTATGTCTCTTATTGCATATTCGTAGGTACATAGATATGTGACAAAGTACACACCTATATTTATTTCTATAACTATTTCTTGCTAACAAGCGATAGTGGTTTTTCTGTTATCAAAAAGTACATTGAACATGATTACAATTTCTCAACGACAAAGCGATTGTCGGACTTTATAATTGTAGAAGACTGAGGTCTGCATCGTTTTCCTGCCCTCGACAAAAGAAACATTTAACATAATGGTCAATTACCGTCAAGCTTACCGTGCGTGGGTATGTTAAATATAATATGAATAAAAAAAATACTTGCTGTGACCACTTTTCGTAAAGGTTAATAGCGATATATAGCGATAAACCCGGTACAACAATGAATTTAATTAAATATTATTAAACAATATGTGTATAAAAATTGTTTGCGTACCTACCTACTTTATCAGTCTAAATAAATCAATTAAGTATATGGGCACTTGTAAAACAACATCGAATACCTAGCTAACTGTTAAACATCCTAAGCAATGCGCATAGCGCATACATACATACATGCCTATGAATAGGAAATTTAGAAATCGACACGGAAACCAGAGCCGTAATTGTATAATTGAACAATCTCCTCATTCCTCACCTCTTGATTGTATATCGGGTACTATAAGAGAGCACGCTCTGACAGCACCTTCTAAGACAAAAAAATCTAATTGGATGAAATTACACATTCTCTGACCAACGCAGACTGAATTACGCCCGGTTGCTTTATATTCTTCAGATGTTTTCTTGCTTGAGCTTCAAGGAACCATTTTAAAGCAATCGATTAGATGATAATATGTAGCATTTACTTAATATTGAATAAGTAAGTGAAATTTTAAGTAGAAAGGAAGCTGTGTAATTGGTAATCTTTACAAAACACCTTAGGACAATGAATTGGGAACGTTGTGAAGGATTCCTTCCATTGTTTCCCGTCGATGCACACGATTAGCACGTTTCTCCTGTCACACACTTTTAAGAAAAAAATACCATTTTTTAATTAGCATCAAACGGTTTTTGTTGTTTCAACTAATATAATTATAACAATAGATCCAATACTAGTAGTATTTTAATATTAGATCACTGTTATTTCGACGTCAGTGTATAAACCTTATAAGTAGAGTCTTATATGTCTTCCAAATATAGACAAATGCCCGTCACGTTTAGTCAAACACAAGCCTATTCTAATGCTATATAAAAAAAAACTTTTAAATAAAAATTACAACAACAATCACATTCTACTTATATATAAAAGTGTCCACGATTAAAACATAATATAATATATAATGAAATAAAATACATAACGTAGGCATACACCTTAACGTGTATAAAAAGAAACAGTTTTTGCCGCATGGATTTCTTGCGTAATTTACTGTAACCATACATCAGTCTTACAAGACTGATTTCCGTCAATCGCAATAAGGGCATACTCGTATTACGAAAGAATGGATTTTCTATTGGTGTTGTTTTTCAATGAGTTCAATAGTAATTTAATATCTTGGGACAAAGTCACATACAACCAGCTGATCACTAAGGTAGTGTCTGTGTTGTCCCAAATTATTCTGATCTTTAATCCCTTCAATCTCATTTCCATAATATTTAAAAACGTATTCTACATAACTAATATTCGACATTTAATAACCATGTAATTTAATAAACTACTGTCGTGTTTCGGCCGCCCAGCGACCACTAGTAAATGTTTAGTCTATCTATCGCAAACAAAAGCACGACGCCATCGTTAGTAAGCTTTGAAACATTAACACCCTTAGAAATCGTAAACAATGGGCTTTGTATTAAATTTCTGATTTCGCCAAAGGCATGCGCACTATACACGAGTTTCCCCAGTCTCGAGTTGGCATCCAGGTGTTAATCGACGCCGGGTTCATTCGAGTCTTTGTTCCTTCGTCTTTTTCATATTTCACACTTGCCAAGACCCCCGCCTCATCGCAGAAGTGTTTTCGCAAATAGTTATCCAACAATGACACCCATCGTCTTGTTAGTGAGCACAAAGTCTATGCTTCCACACTGTACAATATGCAATCAATGTTTGTTTACAAACGTCTTTGTTTTAGCATTGTTTGGATTGGTTATTTCGCTTAATCATAACAGTTTATTGTTAACCTAATATCGACTTAACAGTTGCCTTTATAATTCTAAAGTGTGAAAAGCTGACTAGCGTAGAATTTTTAAAACGAGTCTTTGCAGAAGCCCCTTGAGCTTTAAGAAGAATCTTGGGAAAAGCGCTGTGGCAAATAATTTGTCATTGTTGCCAGATTTAAAATTATTTTCATAACAAAATAATTTCAGTCCACATAGAGGAAACTGTGAGCAGGCGAGAAAAGCCTGACGTGATAGTGGCACAAAACGCACACACACACATAAGGAACCAATGGGCGTACGAATGCTGTCAGATACATAATTTCCATAAAACACAAACTCCAAAACAATTAAAAAATAACCAACGAGTTATTACAAGCAATTAAACAAGATTAAAATAGAGCACAACGAATATCTAATAAACATCTATTAAATAATAAAGCTTTCGAATTAGTCATTTCTAAACGTTCCGAACACCGATCGACCCTTGACAGTTGAAGTATTTCGTAGATCGACTTCAGGCACGAAATACGGCCATTACCCCGGCCGCGCGTCTAGTGAGCGTCTACGGCGTTTCTTCACCATGTAGCGATACAACTAGTACCTAAATTCTTGTTCTATTTCCATCGAATCACTAACACGGTTTTGCCACTAAGGGCCTCGTAAAGAAACCGTAATGCATCTGAACTTTCACGATAGGCTCGTACTATCGCATTATCCTGAACAAGCAGACCGATCGATGTTTACTATGAGCATTAGTTCAATGTTAGTTTACGTCCGAGAGATAAGATCTAATCCCAGTTTTGATGCCGATCAAACCGTTTCGTTCTCTCAGAACATGACGTTCGATGGTTATCGGCGAGAGAAATCGATAAATCGTTGCGAATTATAGTCAAAATTTTGCATACAATCAAAAAGATATGT
The DNA here is from genome assembly GCA_018246895.1 of Aspitha aspitha aspitha. NCBI lineage: Eukaryota > Metazoa > Arthropoda > Insecta > Lepidoptera > Hesperiidae > Aspitha > Aspitha aspitha. The sequence continues at coordinate 36,996 of DWGJ01000225.1, forward strand.
AGCGTGATACATATCTATGAAAATGTGGGCGCTATTGTAGTTGTCCATAATAATTTAATTTTCTCCCTGTCATACAATCTAATCTAAATCTAAATCTTAATGTTGCATGTGACGTAGCTTTTAAAATAAAGAAGCATCGTTCGTCAAGTTTTTGAAGTGAAGTACGGGCTCTTTTATGTAGTAAGAAAGTGGCCAGTCATGCTTTTGATGTTTCTGATAGCTTTTTCATTATTTCGCAACTTAAAGTAAAAAGCTCGTGTAATGTTTATGCTGTTTATTTTTAATGTTTCTCTTTGCACAAATTGATGCCAGTAGTCTGTTGTCGTAAGGTTTCCTCCAAATACATTTGAACCTAATCACACAGTAAAAAATTCAAGACAAACACAAGAAATTATATTCTCCGTACTTAGGAGGACAACCAAGTGAAGAAAAATATCGCGAGAAAACGCACACGCCACAGAAGAGTACCTAGTAGTAGTTTTTTAAAAAGGTCTTTGAACTGTATGATAGTCATAGTCGGTCAACGTGTTATACTGTATTCTTACTCTGAGAGGCGACCTAAATCAAACAACGGAATGATGAAATACGACGATCTTGATTTTTTTAAATCTTTTTACAAACAAATCAATCATCTCAACATACCCTAGTATGTATTATTTAACAAAATAATCAATCAATTTGGTAATTTTTTTTTTCTTTTTTGGCATAAATCAAGCCGAGTTGAGTGTAGTGTATGAAATGAAAGACGGACGATCACGGAATGCGTTTATTTGACATGAAGCAATATGACAATTAT
>DWGJ01000226.1:0-37757 GCA_018246895.1 Aspitha aspitha aspitha
TATTTATTGATTTAATGTACTTTATAAGCATTATTATTGAAAAATATTAGCGTTCTGCACTTCTCCTACACATAAACGATAAGTGTGCCAAATTTCATACTCCTCCGTGCGCGCAATTTTCGTAAAAAGGGGTCCAAAGTTTTCGCTTCACGCATTAATATATAGATAATATTTCTTAGTATTAGATACAAGGCTGGCTACTAATAATGCCACTACCATGTCTCTGTAATGTCGTGTAGAAAATATTTTCCTCTCCGAGAATTTCCTCTTGAGCCGTAATTAATTATAATTTGTTTCCAGGTATACCTGGAATTTCGGTATTTGGTTTTAATCAGTGGGCAATGCTTTGTTTTTTTCTCATAAATGTAATACATTTACAATACAGCTAATGATTTGCGGCAGTAATAGAAGTATGTCCTCAAATACTCTTCACATTTCAAAACGTACATAAATATAATATTTAATGCAGTTTTTAAGACGTTTATAATTCTTGATGTGTTTTCATACTGTTGCCTATTTCAGTTATTGGGTTTCGATTCATGAGCGAAGCAGATTCGACTACAAACTGACATTTAACTGATACGTAAACAACAAAGTGAATACAGAGTCAAGATGGAAGATAATTATGTTGGCGGGAAAATATGAAAACTGGCTCAACCAAATATTAAGTACACAAAAGTTAGAACTAATTTATTTGAACAAAATTTTGGTATAGATACTAATAAATGTAGGTTATTGGCATTGTTCCATTTCTATGGGAAACAAATTAGATTCATTTTGGAGCCGTAATCCCAGCTGCAGTAATAACATAAAACTAACTAATAAGAACGAAAAAAATAAAAATAACTACGAAGTCGTTTTAAAATGTACTTATATTAATTAAGAAATATATTATAAATATCCATTTTATCACCTACGCTCAGAGAAGCGAGCGGCTAACCGTAACCGACCGTAACCGAATGGTACATAATAAATTCAAATTACAATTACGATATCATATTATCGAATAATAATTTTTCAGTAAAAAAATAATAACCCACCTGAACGGATTATACGCCCATGATATTATGCAAGCTTAATCTAATAAAGTTTTTGCTTCTGAACAAAAACATGTTTCCAAAACTGAAGGATAAATTAACTTCTCTTCAAATAAATTGTTAGTCGTTAAGGATCTCAGACAAGGGTGCTTACAAACAGTACAATAGTGGACCTAATCTTGAGGGAAAGTATTAGCGAGATGGTAAATATTTTCCGGAGACCTAAATTTGCCGCTCGACAAAACGCGAGCGGCGCCGGTCTGTCTGTCTAATCTACATATCTGGCAAATAAGCTAATTTCTGTGAAATATTGAGTCAATAGTTTTCTTATGATATATTTTTCTTTGATCACTGGTGAATTATCTTCAGTCTAGGTACATTACTTAAGTGTCTGTGCATCGCTGAAGCTATTCATGCCTCAACGGCCTCTATTATGTACGTAATGTATTGGAGTCGTGCCATACAAAACAAATGTTACGTTCTGACCTACAAAGTAATTACTGTTCAGCGCTTTCTATGCACCTAGTGTCCGCACCAATTTAGCTTCCAAACTACTTAATTAATGAATTTAGTTCATATTACATGATTAGATGATTACTGCAACCCAGTTGCTAAAGAGGATTGAGGATACAGTTGTGTAACTTACGGTTTTTTGAAGGCGCTTAGCGGACCTCGCACTGATATACAAATGATGTATTGCTCAGAGATAAAATTAACGGTATGGGTGGCACATGTGCAGTGGAATCTGGGACCTGAGTTTGACATTCTCCAAGAAGACCATTCTGAAAAATTCCTTTATTTCAGGGGAGATCGGGTCTTCCCTGTCAGTGTCATGTGTCAGAGCATACAATATCAGCAGCTTCAACGATTTAACGATTGTTACACAATTAGAGAAATATAATCAGACTTTATAATTCAAACAACAAGTTCTATGATAGTAAAATAAACACGACTTCATTCCAACAGATGTTATCCGCTATTTACATAATAAGATAAAAGGATGAAGTCGTTACAAACATCTTAAAGATCAACTTCGGAAATGTGATTATAATAAGTAAGCTATTACAAACCGATTCATGCAAATATCTACATATAAATTTCTTTGATCCGTCAGTTATTCAGGGAAAATCTGTCCTAAGCAAACAAAAACGTAACAGCGGACTCCAGGCATAACGGAGTTTCATAGTTCGGGAAAGCCTTGACTTTTTTAGTATGTGCTGAAATTTAATAGCATTTTTAACAAGGTCGATTAAAACATAGTGTTAGAAAGAAGTTTTTTATTGGAAATATATCCAACATTAACCTTAACTTTTACAGATCTTATAATTAAATCATGTGATTAAATATTTTATTATGTATTTTTTTAGTCTGTGACTTAAAATATTAATATTCACAATTATTTATATCTCTCTCTATTTATTTATTCTCTCCATAAGTGTGCCATCTGCAACGGTGTTGGAACTACAAACTCGTCGCACTGTTTTACATGCACGCGTTACTAATTCATATTACCAGTGGTTGAACTGTTCAAATCTCTTTTGTTTCATTCTACTAATTTTATTTTATCTTTTAACAAAAACCATGAAGCTTGAAGTTTTTTATTTACCTCGTAAACGCTGGGCTGCCGGTTAATTAACCGAAATTGCCAAACGAAGGTAGGGCGGTAATTGACGTTGACATTACTGGGCGCCGTCAATACATTACTAAATTTTAATGAAATACATTTACACATTTTAAAATTCCACTATATTTTATTGATAACCTATTCTCGATGGTATATTTCTCATTGCATGTAAATAGGGAGTCATAAGACTTACTCGTATCAATAGAAAAATGCGTAAACAATGTTTATACAGCACATCTCGAAAAAATTAAGAAGAAAAAAGTTTACTTTCGAATTAAATTTCTTTGCTGGAAATTGAAATGTCCCCATTTAGTAGCTTTTTCCAAAAATATTTTCCCGATCACACTTGGTTCTATTTGTTTTGTGTGTCGCTTCGCAAAGATTTGTTTCCTTGCTCTGACGGATGATGCAAACAAAAAGCGTTTTCATTTACAAACTGGAGGCAGCGACGTCGGTTAATGGACGAATGGTGCTCCGTAACCGGTTTATCACGATCACAATAAATCGGGGCTTAGCCCAGAGCCGGCTGTTCTTACATTCAACGTTCCCATGTTAAGAAACTTAAACGATAGCAGACTAAACGTTTGTGAATACATTGCTGGCAGTTTTTTGTGTTTATTTCACATTTCGTAATTTGTAATAAATGCTTGTATGATTCAAGATCGATTCGCACCAACGTTCACATTTCAAATTTCGAATTTTACGATATTTACATGGTAAGTATAGGTATCATACTCGTAAACGTAGTTTATGAGTTACAATTTGAAATTAAAAATATCTAAGTATCTACTGGCTATTTCCCGTGGGTTCGCTTGGCCAGAAGGTAATACATATAACAATACATTTCAATAAATAATGCAACTCTATTTTTAAACTAAATACCTATATACTTCCAAAACGACGAAAATTCATACATGTTGTTCCATACATATGCAAATTACTGCAACACCGTTAATACGAATTTAGGTAAAAGTAATAAACTCAATTACGCCTACGTTTCGCTCACAGCCTGTCAGCTCACTAAATTGTCACCAGCTTTTTAGTTACCGTTCTTCAATAATACCGCGCTTTGTGCTGGTGTCTATTGAAACCCACCTTACCATGCCACCTAAAAGAACACTCAAGTATTAACTCGTACTTATGTGACCAGCGTTTTTTTCGTCAGGTGTAAATTTGTTATTTGAATTTATCAGTGCTTATAGTAGTAGAATTCAGTATTTTCCTTTTTAAAACAACTATCCTTTTTCTGTTCTGTGGGAGGCTGTAATCGTACCTTTTTAAATCTAAATATTTCAACTGTCATTTGGTTGTTCACACTGTGATAATTATGATATTGTAATCGAATAATAGGGAAATACTTTTATTTTGCTCGTCATCAAATAGTATTTTCTTTATATTATTTAAGCAACCCGTCCTACTCATTGTTGTTTGAGCGTCCTCTCCTCGAGGGTTGTCTGGAAGAGCTCACTTTTTACTGACAAGATCCCCTTTTCTACTATGTAAACATCTAAATAAGTGGAGTATTTCTTTGTGGTGAATGCAACAACAGATAGACAGAGCATGTCGCGTTACATCCTATTTAGTTTTTTCGCAATGTCTATTTCAAAACATTTTTGCTACATACAACGTATTACAATTTACAAAATATATTTACATATCATCAGTGTTACATTACAATACACAATACAATAAGTGTTCGAAGTGTCGCGTTAATTTTAAGCAGTGTAATTTATTTGAATTTAGGACACTTTGTTAAATTTTAATATAGGACAAACTGGATCTTTATTCTTAATACGAGGGTAATAGAAAGTTTTCGTAATATCCCGAAAATCTGCTTCAAGTCCAGTGGAGTTTTTCCGACTGGTCGAGCAGCTGTAGCGCAGATAGGGGTTGACAGGTCTTTGTACGGTCGGTTTGAAACTATTTTGTACCAAAATGTAAGCAAAGTTACTGCACATATAAATATCCAAACAAATAAAATACTGTATCAACAATAAGCGTTCATATTTACAAGTCGGCTCAACTTATTTGAAAGTTAAATTATCTTTGATTGGAAATCTTTGAATTTTACACGTTACAAACGGGGTATCAGGAAATTATCATCTTTGTCGAGAAAGAGATCTTTTTCGAGTGACAAAAGTAAAACTTCTGTACGGTACCTATTTCTACCCGAAATAGTACTTATAGGCGTTAGTAAACATCTACACATACTCGTAAAATATTCATAAGCTGACGGAAAGCCTAGTTACGATGCACCCCTTACCGTGATGACTGACGTTTTCAGCTCATCAGATGTTACTAGAGTCGAATTCGAACTCCGCACGTTTCCGTAAAGCATACGTTGTAACGAGTCGCGCCACGTTAAGCCGCGTACAGACGTCGACAATTCGGCTAGAAATGCAACATGCACGTACAACGCAACGCCCGCATATGTACACGAATACCGATAATTGATAGACTACAGAACGCACTACGTAAATACTTAGCATCCTCGGAAGGTATGTGCTCCGTGCGCGCCATTATGTCCACAATGAAAACGCAATGCTACCTTTGTTCATGTTCGGTTACAAAAATGTGAACGCGCCTTTACTCTGCGTTGACTGGTGGCGGGATAATGGGCGCGCAGTCACCTGGAAGCGCTCAGCCTGTTTTATATTTCACAGCTGCGTCTGCTGCGGCCAGCGCATCCAATTAACTTCAGTTGTCCGCCGCATCGTTTATAATGCGCGGTGAAATATCGAGGGCTCGATGAGTGCGGCACTCTGTCCTTATAACTTACATTATGGCTGACTAACCTACTACTGTTTATTAATAGAACAATAGGATTCCCATAACAATATGTTTCTATAATACTCTACTTGTCGTTTATTTACTGCGACTCTCAACGTGCCCTGGTAGTGAAAAATGACATTGAGCCCAGCAATAACTGATTTTATTCGCGAATAACGGAAAATTCAAGATAGAATTAAAAAATATACTAAGTACCACCACGTTTTCGCTTGAATACTGTCTCCGTGCCCAATTTTATCAAAATAAATCTAGTAATTTGACCTGGAATAGTAGAGAGTTATTTCCGCGAATATAATATTAATAAAAAATTCGTGGCAAATATACACAATCAGATGGATGTGGTCAAATTTAAGATGACTGTGGTAAAAAGAACGATTTTATGAATGTCTCAAAATCGAAAGATGATTAATGCAAAAATAAGTAGAAATGAAATGTTCTTTGTACTTCCCGCCCGTAGCCGTGTTCAATATCCCACCGGGAAAGTAGAATATCAATAGTGGAGTGATTTGTGTATCCGAGTATATGTATATCGGGCTGCATTGCTATCAGTCTGTAAGTGAGTCTTGGAGCGAACGATCGCAGCTGCAACCGATATTAGGTACCTGACGCTGTCGTTTGTCCCCGTCCGCGCGAGCTAGGCCCAGAATGTATTTGCAAATCTATCAAAATTCATACTCACCAATTTTCTATAAATAATATGCCCTTTGTCATGAACATTCTCAGAGCTGAGGAACAACCTGGTAATTCGAGTGTTTCGTAACACACTTATGTAACATACTTATGAATGTTATCTGAGGCCTTCGGGGTGGTTAACAATATGTCACATCAGGATTGGTCATTGACCAGCAACTCTACAGTAGACACGGGAAGAGTAAGGTTTAGTAAAATTGAATTCTCCTCGAGAATAATCTGGAAACAAACAAAAGGATACGTTAACGGTTGCAACCAATAATGTCCCCAATAGATTCATAAGCTCATTGAAAAGCTCACTTGAACATTAGAGCGAGAATATAATTCCATTTGATACATATTTATTCCACTTTGAGAGTATTAAAGTACGCATTCAATTAGCATTGATATTGAGCACATAATGGCTTATTTGGAGTATCGAGTATGTACTCATGCTGCTATCAGTCCACAAGTGAATCTCGGAGCGAGCGATCGCAGCTGCAACTGATATCACCTGACGATGTCGTTTATCCCCGTCCGCCCGGATTAGGCTCAGGCTGTATGTGCAAATCGACGGAAATTTACGCTCACCAATTTTGAACCAAATAATATTGAACATTGCCATTAGTAGAGTATCGTGGCCGGATTAATTAGACTTGCTTGAATATTGAAACTGTTACATTGAACCAATAGCACTAATTTTAACTCAACTGTACTAAAGCTGCAGTTAACATATAAATAGTTTAATTTGAATTAAACAGGATTCATTGATTAAATCGGTCCAATTTCAATCCATAAACAATTTCATAGTTACTAAATTTTCAATACAAAATTTCAAAGCAGATTTTTATTCTTGAACAAAACGCGTGGCATTTGAACATATCTGTATGTACTAAAACTTCGTGATAAATTATTAAATTTATCCGTGCAAGAAGTGACTTAAAGGAGCCGCGTCTAACTAAAACTTCAAATCAGACATGCTCTTTCCCATTTTGAAATCAGCTGGTCAACTCTGTAAAGTAGAAAAATACTAATAGTAGGTAACAGTTAATAAATGACTATGTTTAATAATACAATACTTTGGACACTTTCGGCTTAGCCAAGCGGTAGCTGTTAAATAAAGTATATGCAATCCTACCGATGAGTTGGCCCTTATCCCGTAGTTCCCAGTTACTGGAGCGTTTCCGAGTACACAACAAAGAGTGTGGGAGTAAAGAGTATTCCCGTGGGTTGTCAATGTATGCGATCACTTAAGATAATACAATCAGTTTGACAACGTCTCGACAACATTTCAGAGTGTGACGAAGATATATCTGTAGAATATACCTACGGAATGGCCGTCACTCGTGTCCGAGCCTTAAGCTTGATGATCAAATCCTATCGAAGTTTCCCTTTATATCGGAGTTGAAAGCGGATTGGAGTCGTATGCCTCTCAATCTGACGTGTAGTGCTTTATTGCTAATACCATTTGTCGTGAAAATGGTCTTTGTAGACCACTCAAATATTGGTAGAAATCTCTTTTGAAAATAAAACTTTCTATCTGCTAGTAACTCAATTTCACTTAATGTTATTAAAAATGCTAAATTTCTCGTGAACCTGTATTATATCCATATATTTATATATAGTTCATATCCATAATGTACCACTATAAGACGTGCAAATTTCCTCGAGCTACTTTCCTTCACCATTATAGTGAGTGATATTTATATTTTAATTTATATGACACATGCCATTTTTAGAAACCAGATCCCTGAGAGTTGGGGATAATGGAATTCAAACGAATAGGCTATCACTGCTTGAAAATAATTAGAACTCTCTAAATATGTATGTCTCTTACACATTTGAGATAGAAAGTTTATTTAATACATTTATCCGCATGGTCATCCGTAATCAGGTCGACAGGTCCTGCTTTATATCGCCTCCGTTCCTGTCCAATGGACTGGAATGGTTTTTATCGCTTTAGCCTATCAACAAATCTAAACGCGGTAGTAATTTATTTCTGGTTCGTAGTAGCATTGTTACCAACCATTACTTTTATAGTCAAAGCGAAAGTAAAAATTCTGGAGAGTAACATAGCAAACAATTTTTGGCTATTGATAATTTTATGTGGAATAATGCAATGAACCTTTCAACGTTTCTCGAAACCATCTACATGTATGTATCATAGTGTATTAGGTGCGTTAGTTATTATTTTCGTTGTCTCTGAAATATGCTTACATCTTAACCATTCTATTTAAACAAATAATGCCATTTTACTATTATTATCTTAGAAAGTAATATTGCTTAGAAAAATTGAAGAGCATAGTTCATTTATCATTACTCATAAACGAAACAATGTAAATTCATGTAGCAGAGTCCGAAGGCAAATAGTTAAAAATGCTTGTTGATGCCATAATTCCCTTTGCATCTCGAATTTAATTAGTCGATACGCCTGGTTCGCTGATAAGGATACGAAAACCCTGCACCGCATCCGCTAAAAGTCTCAACGTTACGGTTAATTAGCAGAGAAAAATAAATCTTACTTAAGCGTATATGCCGTCACAAGTAGTAAGATTTATCTCCAAGTAGTTAAAGCAGTAACTACTTTGTGCATTAAAGATGACGGTTATTCAAGCGTGTTTATTCTCGTATCTTTGTGAATACTGAGACTCATTAACAGTGTATGACGGCCCTTAAATTGATTTTCTAACCATCAAACCAAACCATAACATGTCCTATATATATGGATACTGACTTTTTGATCAGGTTGAATATTACGTGTCGCTAATACGGCAAAACAAATCAATACTTGTGATTTATATTATGCATAAATAGCACCTACGAATCAGACACATATAAAGAAACATCTCCAAGTTAAGCAAATAGTTTGAAGAAGAGTTTCATTGTATCTCAAGAATACCTAAAGTTAATTAGAACGCAGAAAAGTAAACCTCACTCGAGCGTACCTATATGAGAAAAGCGACGCAAGAACTCAGATTTCATTTAAACTTTTTAACTTCTCCCGCAATCTCGTGATCTTTTAATGGAATTAAAGTAGAAAAGAGGAGAAGAATTCCCTTTAAATCAAGGTAATTACGTAAAGAAAATTAGGTATGTTGAAGATTTTATATCTCTGACCGGTGCTGCTATATGGAGCCATACAGAGAGCCTTAGAACCTTCGCCCTGGTCATTACGGCTAGATCATATACGATTACTGTTCCTATTTCTCCTATTTCTACCACTTGTTAGCAGTTTTATAAGACTGGTGATTTTGTTGTATATTCTTCGAATGTTATGATCTTGTGATAGATACTCTAATTCTCTAACCAAATATTCTATGACTGCTCTTAGGTTGAACTTAAATTGTATTTGCGATTGAATGTAGCGAACATCAGCGTCAGAGGAGTGGTAACCCTATGTACATTCCAGTGCTAAGCAATGTTATCATCCATAATTGCGACAGCCCTGCGGTGTACTCCAGCACGATGCTACTGGACGGATTGGTGAACTTGCGTGTTAATGGACTACCTGTTAGTCGAATGTTATTTAGCCAGCTTTAAGGCTAAAAGATTGATAACTGACTGCAACAAGGCTAAGGCTTAAAGATTGATAGCCAGGACCGAATGCTTAACATCCCTTCCGAAGCACGGAAATGCTCATGAAAAGTTGCTATTAGAAGTCACTTATACAGAGAAGATCGTTTACAATTTGCAATCGCTTTACGGTTATGAGTGCTTCAACGGATATGATAATTTTATAGGTTAAAAAATCATTGGAGCAGTAGAGTAAATGCTAAAGCGCACAGGTAGTCTGAGTAATTAAGATTTAATTTAAACGTCTTACTTTGTAGGTACTGGTGTCGTGCCAGTTATGGTATAGCCGTTTTAAGATTAGGAAATAGTTTTTGCTGAGAATTCGCGGAGAATCCTAATGGAAATCAGATGGAATGCTTGTTTTGAAGCAGCGCGTATAGATACAAGACTCTTTTAAATGTAATATTCAGTTGTTTTGAAATATTGTTTTGTAAGGAAGCGTAATTGATTGATTCTGATTATAATTTTAGCCACATCTCATATCTGACGCAAACAAGTAAATAAGTAAATAACTGGGAACAATTTCATATACGGCTGTCTGACCCCAAATTAGGCAATTTAATGCCTGTGCAATTGAAGTATTCAATGCATATAAGTTGGGATTACAGCGACTACACAATTGCTTATTTTTATGATTACAAATAATAAACAACGAACATTTGAGGGACATCTATTATTACAAGATAGAGAAAAGAAGGTTCTTTAAAATTTTATGAACTCGGTAGCAATCCATTAAATAAATGATAGTAGAACGTGTGCGATGTTAAAAAAAACTAATTTGACCTTCTAGCGCTCGCTAGCTAAGATAGAAATCTCTTTTGCTTTGTCGTAGTCACTAAAAGATCTCGAAACACTTTTTATTACAGACACGGATTGAATCCTAATGGAAATCGGATACAATCTTCTTGTTGCAAATAAAGTCGTCGAATAACGCATAAGTATATTGAAAACATTTTAAAATAATCATCCTCTTTTAAAACACTATTTGCGTTGGTCATGCTTTTTGATATAAAATACGTTTTATTAATTCATGATTAGTCGTCTACACAATTTGGCAACAACACTTACTAAAGCAATTGACAGATCGCAACAAATAAATTTGGCCAAACAATTTCGAAGTTTTGTTTCGGATCCAATTAGATCTAGCGTCGCGACTCGCAATTGATTAAGATTCTGTAGATAAGCATCAAACAACAACATAAAAGCTTATAAAATAATTACTTACATTATACGTATGTATATCTTGTATTTGGATTCGATTTGCAAAAGTAGAAATATTTTGGAATTTGTTAACACGATAATTTGGCGTTGGTCTTATAGTCTTTTGTCGCTTTTTTTGTTTTAACATTATTCTGAATAATTTTTGAATTCGTTTGGCGTACTTTGCTGTAATTTAAATCAAAGACACAGTTCATTAGCAAACTGAAGAGTAAATGTTACTGAAACGTGTGTGCCGTCACAAAAACTTACATTTAATTTAAACTCCTTAGGATGCACTCGAGGCGTGCTTGTGTTTTAGTTTCGCAAATTGTGAAACTGTTTTTGGTGCAAATGTGCAGTGAATTAATAAGATCACAGATATTATATACTTTTAATGAAAATACAGACAGCCCGAACAGAGAAGTATATTAGTAGAAAAATTTACATGTAACAACTGTGGTATTTACTTATTAACAAGTAACATAATCCATACCTCATACTACATACCCCTTAGAAGTAATGCAAGGGCGTAGCGTAGGAAATGCGACCAGTAAAAAACAACATTGGTGTGAAATATCAGAACTGAAATGAAATAGTGATATTCATTTTCAAAACAACCGTTATTAACCGTAATAAAAAAACCGTTAATTAATTTCTTAAATTTGTACGCCGTAAAGGACAAAATATGGATTGATCTAAAAATTCTGTAATACAAATGTACCCATATTTGTGAAAATAAATGTCTTTGTCTCTTTGTCTTTGAAGTCTTAGCTATTTTTAGGTAATAGGCGTAATACTGCAACTATATTGACTATATAATGCCCATGCTGTCTCGATATATTTCGAAAAAAGTGTATTATATTTAGAGAGACAAACAATCATTTTCTTACATGGCATACATTTGCACAAATAGGTATTACGTAAGCGTATTTGTACTAGTTTGCAATTGGGAAGGTTGTCCTCGGGACTTGATATTACCATATACATACATACATACATACGTAACAGAATGATTATTATTTGACTTAAGCGATTGGGATGAAATAAAAACAATACGTGTAGCACAGTAGGTAATATTACTATAAGCTTTGGATTTAGGGATAATCGATACGTTCTTAGTATCGTATTATATTTTTCTAGTGTACGGAATTAAACGAGTTAAAGTTTCCCTTCATCTTCACGTATATCCTCTTTATTTTCAAAATATTGACTAGTTTAAAAATCGATTAACAAATATTGTCGATTTAATATCTTTATGTTCCAATAAATATCAGTCTTACAAATTCCATTTAAAAGTATAATATCGTTTTCTATAATCACAGCCCAACTATGGGACTTCTATCGTGGCTGTCACAGACAATCTCTCAAACCCTGATAAACAGATTCATTCCAGATTTATATGTATCCTATCATGATTTGATCCCGCGGATTCTTTGCACAGCAGGCATACTGCATAGTGGCCATGTATCAAAGTGATCATCGATATAATTTCATACCAGAGTAAATATTTTTAACAAAAATATTACAAGATGACGAGAAATCTTTGCATGTTCCTGATGGTTTTTGAAATGTATTGTACACATTTTGTGGGTTGTCGATCAGGAGTTAGAAAAAATATAATGTGTATAATTTAATGTAAAGTACTGAATATATACATATAGGTACACGCGTATACAATGCATGCACGTATATCGATGTTCAACATTTAGTTCGCACGCTCCGAAACGTAACATATTCATTTGACCCGTAATTTTCACGTGCCACCTCAGATAATCTACGCTTTCAGCACATAAATACCCGACACTAATAAACTAACATTGCGGAGACATTTCCGCGCTTCTCTCGAATTACATTTGAATATACATTCGCCATTTGTAGTTAGGATTATTTCCCCAAATTCTCATCGCGGCGCGCGAAAACTTCGCGGTTCTGTTGTAATAAACATAGTTTAGGTACAGGTAGTATGAGACACACGGTTGTCTATTGTAATAAAATTAGCTTTTGAGTGCAATTTTACCCGTGCCATTACATAAATATAAAATTTTAGGTGTCTGCCTAACTTCCAAAGCTACGAATTTTTATACATTCTTTCTAACCCTATTTGATATCTTTAGGAATATAAATAATTTCCAAAATTCCTTTCTCAGTGCCCACATTACAATATAAAGCCTATGTACAAAATTTCATGATTCTAAGTTCAGCGATTTCCCTGTGCGTTGATCTCAGTCAGTCAGTCAATCACCTTCCTGTTTTAATACACATGGTTTTTATGAAACTACCTTACCTTTACCTTTTACCTTTACTTTACCTATATGTGGATATAATTTTCATGAAACTTACCAGTTTATAATACCTACCATACTTAATATAATATACCTATTATATTAAATAATACCGTCAACAGGAAAACATTCATACGAGTATCCACTCTCAATCGGAACTAATTCGTTGACGTGGAGATCTCTAATTATTTAGTTTTGTTTACCTTTTTAGTCATTAATATAAACTTATTAATGACAAAGAACTATCAACCTACTAATACGTGAGACGAGTAATCGTTCCATTCCTAATGGTATGGTATATAAATAAAAGATTTGTTAAACAGCCTCAGCCTTGAATAATTTAAACACAGTTATAGTGACATAATATTTATGTCATAAACATATTGTTTCTCCAAACTTTTTTAATAACAGCAATACCAACTTGGTATAATAAGCGAAATAATACAAACCTATATCAAAATTTAAATGTGTTTCCGCTACACCAATGTGTCTCCGTCCATATGGAATTTGCTATACACGGACTTGAATTCCAAAATTTAGCTGTTCGCACCGATGCGTTCGAAAAACCGAACTGTACCAATAATAATGTTATACATTTCCTGGATACAGAAGCTCGTTTGTAACTAATATTCAGATTGAATTTTAAACACAGCAATTCTTGTTATTGTTGATATTATAAGAAAATTATAATTGTCTATTATGTCACTTCCTGAAAAATAAATCACTTTTCACTGCAACCGCAACCTGACTATTATTCACAGCTATAAGCGTATAAAAATATATAGGTCTTCTTAATTTTCATATGTTTATTTCATAAAAATTTAAGCTTTAAGTAAGACGACGTCTGATTCGAACTGAAGATAGTATTTTAATATAAATGCCGATATTAAATGGTCACTAAGCCTTGCGACTGAGAATGTCTCGCGACTTCCATACGTGTCATAATAGCAACTTGGTGCAACAGCTCAGAGCAGAAGATATATCTTCCGCTTCATTTACGCTCCGTGTTCGTTAATTAACGCGAAAATTAATTAAGAGCGCCCTGAAGTTCTTATATATCACAAGAATAGTAATTTGTATGGAACGTAAAATACTAACTTATGTTTTATTTCCCTAATTGGATTGTTTATTTCTTCTTGCTGTCGTATATACGTACATTTTTGTCAGATACGGTAACAATATTGGTGAAAATGTAATAATTAAATAAATAAAGAAAACAGTGAATGGATCACAAATATATATAAATATACTTGCGTGTAACATTTAATAAAACAAACATAATTCTAGAAAGGTTCGAGTGGACACTATACGCGAGAGTCATGATGATAATGATGATGATGACGAGGGTGTTGATGTTGTGATGATGTGAAGCGAAACATCGTGAGGAAACCCGTACACCACAGCCTATCTTTAACGATTTCCAAGATTTGTATTTCTGCCAACTCGCAGTTGGCCAGAGCGTCAGCTTTCTTAGTATGACAGGAACTACTGTCTAATAGTAATAAATAAAGTCCCTAATAAAAAAGTCTAAATACATGACATAAAAATGTTTATATCAAATTTGATTATAAATATTGGATAGGTAGTTATGTACCGCTCCCAGCCCTCAGCATTCGAGTTAGTTTTAATATAATATATAATAATGTTACAATGTAAGTGCGTATGTTATGGCCCCGGACGCCCTGCCGAGCTCTCGATATATAACAGCTCAGAGGAATGTGACCGCCGTGATCTCACCATGTCGTTAGTTTCTTGCATTAATTCATTAATAAAGTAGCCTCCAAATCGGCTCTACGTGCTTTTTACATTTTTTTTTCATTTTTTTAATTATTAATAACATTCCTCGACACGAAACAAAAAGTAGGTATTAGATAAAGTCTAATTTACAATTATTATTACTACAAGTTATCTGTACGCATATCTGCAACATGAATTTGTTACCGCTTACGATCAAATATGAAAATCAAGTGGGCGATATTAAACGCCGGCTGTATAGCTTAATTATCTCGCTTCATCCAGCAATTGACTCAAGCCGTGGATTACAAGCCGCGCCAGCTGTTTATCACGGGCTGAAGCGATCGGTTTTCGCATCATATCCCCAATTCACGGCCCACGTAGATAATAGAGCGCTCATTCACCTGGAAATATCCCAATATATTTTGCGGAGAACGTAAATATTTTCATCCCGACAGCCTCGTGGTCGGTGCATCCAATTAATGCAGGCGCGAGCGAAATCGTGCCGCTTGTAAAAATCGTCCGTTGTTTTCGACCGAATGGGAACATATTGTTCGGTCGCCGCCGCCGTGGGCAGTGAGCGTCGTCGTGACGTCATTATATCGTTGCTACTCTCTTTTAAATGGGCTTTGTTCTCATTGCTAAATGATCTTTCGTGGGATCTGCGCGGCAGAATTTTTGTATGTGTTTTGTGTACGTTGTGGATCTAACTTCATTTTAAATAACACAATAATAAATGATAATAACAAACATGTTATCACTGGAATATGCTTTAAATTAATCGTTTTGGCGGTTCGAATTGAAGTTAACGGAATGTAAATTTAAGCTAATAATTAAATTGTAAGTCAGTAATATTCTAAACCAGCTATATTGGTCGGCGTAGAACGTTCCAAGCTTATTAAGGCGATATCCATGAAGATTTGCTCAAACAATATTTGTTAATCGTCCGTTTTTCCCTGCGGCGAGCGTGTTTGGGTAGGCCGACAATATTTGCACTAGGCGTCGCCGGCGCCGGCCGTTCACGCCCCCACATAACCACTAATCATATTTTATGGTGGTCGCTTAATTCGACCGTTCGATTCGGATTAAATAGCACAAAGGAAAAATTGTGCGCACTTTTTCAATTTATCACCCAAAAGGTGAAGCATAATATGGTATAAAAAAATTCTGTTCTTACATGGAAAATACAGTTTTTCTATGGATTTATTAATATAACCACTGTCGCTAGATATTTCAGATATCATCGCTTCATAAAACAGCCGTTGGCCTATCAATAATACTGTCGACTCATGATTCTTCATCTTTTTATAAGTCGCATGAATTCGTAACTGTCCGCCCGCGTTTGACTTATTAATGTAAATGACGTTTCTACGGGAATCTATGTTATCATTATTACACACTCGTTAGTAATAATATACATTTATTACACTGTTGTCATCGTTACATTAAATTTGCATTAGATATATCAATGTTCTACACAATATTAACACAAATCACGAATATTGAAAAATTGTTTGGGCTTTTCTTCAAAACCATAGTCGTTTTGCTCGCACTCTGCTCTCTTATAGCTGCCAACAAACTGCTTATTTTATATGAAACTTTTAATTTCACGTTTTTTATAATACTAATGGATACAGAAAACAACCTGCATCAATATTACAACGGATCAATGTTCCTAAATGCCTTTATAAGTCCCATAAATTCGTAACTGTCTGGCCACGTTTGATTTGTTCGCGCGGCGCACGTCACGCGGCGCTTGTCACGCGTCCCGCGACTGACAGCTTTAATATAGTCCCGTTGATTATCCAGCGCAGCGCAAACGACGTACGGTAATCTAGATTTAATGCCTCGTGCCTCCCCTTTACCCTTATGTACTTTAAGTATATATTAAGATGGTTAGTTCCCTTTAATTATTTACATGTCGAGTTGATGTGGTATTGTTTAAATGGATGAAGAATTAATTATTATCACTATCAATGTTACGTGTAAATTTGTTTTATATTATTTGTTATTTACTTACATTTTTGTAAAAGAAACATCACAGACGTATCTAGTTTACATATTGTCGTAATTATATAAGAATTGAGTTGCCTTAATTGGAGTTAACTGTTAGGATTACAGATGAAATTTAATTACTGCTTAGGTACATAATAAGCAGATTAGGTACTCAGTACATAATTGTAGTAACTATGAACTGCTGTAGCCCCTTTTATATAGTGGGTACATACATCGGATTTTATGAAAAAATTAATATTGTATTATAATCGGACGTATATATTCCTAGTTAGAGATCACATTTAAATAAATTAAAAAGCTTTTTATGAATTTCGGTTTCGAAGCCATTAAATTTGTAAACCACCGAAATCCCGCCAGGGCAGGGGTTGTGAAATACCGGTCGAGATGGATGACACAGGATGAGTTGTAGCAGTCTGCCTGTAGCCGTTATTACACACGTGAATCTCTAAAAAGTCATTAAAAATCATTTCAAAGGCCGGCAAAACATTGTGTCAGACAGACATAAAGCTGGATATAGCATTCTAATGAATGATATTGGTACTCCTGAGGGATTACAAGTTAATCCGCTTGAAAGGGAACCAAGAGTGGGGAAAGGCGAGGGGGGGACGTTACAGTTAGTAATAAAATTCTTATATCATCGCCGGACATCGTATGGACGGAAATAAGTTAAAGGCGTTTTCACAAGGTCCGATAAGATAAGCCAATAACGACCTGAGTCAATTTTATGGAATGGGTCCATACTTTCCATTATGAATACGAGTAACGCGCATACTGTTCCATTAAGAGTGACGGAGTCGCTGCTAATCATCATGGTCATCGAGACTAGTTTATACCATGGGAAATTAATTAGCGTAAAACCCTTTTCTGTAGATACTGTAAAAGTACGAGAAAGACAGATTTATATGCAGTCTATCTAATGTTAATTTGAAACTGGCTACAGATACGCAACAAAATCTTGCAGAAAACGTAACAAGTGCTCTGACAGACGAGTATTGAAGCGGCGTTCTATCGTGTGCGCAAATCTCAATAAATATCCGATTTGACATCTATATGGTATCTACAATATTATGAGAACGAAGCCAAATACTACCGTAATTATAAATCGCAATGATAACGCTACAAGTCGTAACAGAAACGCAACTTAACGGTTACAGACCGTTCCCATTAGTATATAATATACGGTAAACAATTTTTAAATTTTATAATACTGATTGCATTGGTTTCTACATTTCCGAAACATTAAATATGCTTTTATATGATAAAAGATAACCATTTCACATTTCGCAACAGCATAGAAACAAATCACTTCTCACATTACATTTCTCAAAGTCATTCCACGATATCATTTATCACATTTGCCACTACGCAACTGATTGGTTTCTGTTAACATTGTATGGGATTTTGTTATAATTTATTCCTTTTGTTTATTAGGTTATGTGTTCTTATTACTTTTGTCTTCTTATTCTTATATATGTTTTATTCTTTCTTGTACCTTACTCGTTGCTTTATGTGTGTATCTGAGATTGTCTGCTAGATAATGTTACAAAGTATTCGCTCCGTCTTCTGTACTATATTCTTTGGTATTCAATGAACAATAAATAAATAAAACATTACCAAACTCAGTTACATTGAATATTATTTTTGTAGTTGAGTTTTCATAGCAACAAATCTTTTTGTCTCCTAATATCCAGGTAAAGCAAAATACCACACTGTTCTATTGTCAACTAGCTACTCGTATATACATCACGTAAAATCAGTATGTGTATTTGATACAATTTGTTCCACTTTCTTGCAATATGCCGGTTCACGTGTATGCCAGAGGCATAATACATAATATGTTCAGTCCTGTTAGGAGCCAGTTGTAGATGTCCATGGGCGGCAGCGGTCACTTGTGATTGCTACTTACTTGTTTGATACTCTCTTGAAATAAAATAAATAAAATAATATAATAACCTACGCTTCTTCTCCGTAGGGATTGAATTGGAATAAAATTCTATCCTTTCCCAGACTTCAAGGTAGGTATCCTCGCTTTCCGTGAAATAATGATAATTTAATTTTATTAATTAAAGTTAATTTTATTACCACGGCTATTAACCATTATATCATAGATTAGACGTCTGTAACATAATACCACAAAAATATAGAATGGATTTTTTTGGTTACGGTCAACAGTGCTTGAAAAGAGATCATAACAGAAGATTGAAAGCGGCCCCCAGAAATGGAGTGCCAACTAAAATAACAAAGGCTGCAGTCTACCCGAACTGCTTCAGTTTTGTGTGAAATTATCGGCCACTCTAAGTTTCGATTCCGCGTGGTATGAATACAAAACATAGACAGACACACTTCCCGTTTAAGTATCCCACTTCATATTGTACTTAAGTCTAAACTGCACTCTTATTGTGCAAATGTTATATTTGCGAATGATGCAAATGTTGAAATGATTGTTGATAATAACGGCTAGCGGCATACTACGTAGCATTTTCGTTACGAAGTCTCCGACATCCTGTCCCACGCATCTATATAACATTACTTGAAATCGTAAAAAGCCAGTAATAGTTGACACTACTAAAAGCTTTCGAGGTCGCGGAAAATAAAAAGAAAACAATATTACTGTTGTGGTTCGGGTGGCACATTAATATACATTTGGCTGGGGGAGGGTGCGTCGCATTTTCATCGCAAATTGAGCTACAAAATAAATTGAGCTCTACTTATTTATTTCATTTATTTGGTCCTCATATTCTGAATTTTGAATTCAGAGAATCATTCGTTCGCGCTTAGTGATGCGCTCTCGGAATAATTTGATTGGACGAAAATAATTGCGGTTATGAATTTCTTTGTGATCGGAAATGTGGTTAATGGATTAAAACAAATATTACATCCGGTTAATCTAATCATTTGAACTCCTCGTCACTCATATCATGACACATACTTATACTGACAAGTCATTTTCAATACAAAAGTATTATGCAATATCTACAAATATTTCGATAAGAAATTTAAACGACATACTCGTAATATGAAGTCGATTATTCATTTTGAAGTATAAATTATATCATATAATTATAAATTATGGCTAATAATTTAGTCTAATAAATAGTAATATATTTGGTAATGATAAAAATAGCGAAAATATTTTTTGCATGATACGTTATGCTTTCTCTCTACCTCGTCAGGTACTTACTCTTACACCTGAGATAGGTTCCTGAAATATGCTTTGGAAATAATTTACGGGGCCCATATCTACAAAAAATAAAACAAAAAGTTCATTCCTTCTATTGTTTATATTGTATACCTGTATTGAAATTATGGAATGGAATAACACTCTGTGTAAAGTAAATTATAATTTTATTTTTCGTTTTATTTCCCTCACTCAACATTGTTACCTGAAGTGATCCTAGGGCTTAGAAAATGAGCCATAGCCATTAAAGCTGGTAACAGGAACTCGAAAACGTGGTAACGTTAACGAAAGTTTTCAGGTTTTAGACTGTTTTGCCAATAAAGAAGAAATCAGCGAAAGAGTGCGCAGAGAGGGAAAAAGGGAAAGAAAGAATCTTGTATAATGTATGCAACTTTGTGGCAATTTTAAGTGAACATATCGCTAGTAACCCATTGCAAAATCGTTAAAATTTTTAACATACTTTATCGTTTTCGTTTCTTCTGTTTACAGTGAATAAACATTTAATGACATGATTGTTCGATAAATTGTACGTATCAATAAGCATTAAAAAAAGTTTCAAGTGACATATTTATAAAATGGAAGGAGCACGTAAGCTTTTGTTTAATCTTTTCATTATTTTGTCTGCCGTCGTTGCCGTCACAATTAGCCGGTTAATTACTCTTAATACCAGTGTTGCGCCAGACGCGCAAACAGAGACCGTTAATTGTAATGAAGGCTACCAATTCTCCGGCCTGAACCAAAAGCCTCTTTCATTTCAGCTAAAGGCAGAGGGCGTAGCAATACGCCAGTCAGTTTGCCAAAAACAAGCTCAATAACAGGCTCGCAAACAGTACAAATGATGCGTTAGTGACAAAACAACCCTCCACCTTCTCTGTCTCCGCCTTAACAGAAAACAAGGACGGCGCCTGACGAACACAACGGAAAACAAGACAGGTTATTATCTTCCAAAGACGCCGCCTCTGATATTTCCCACACGTTCACGGTTATTCACAGGAGACTAGAAGCGAAAATTAGTTACTGGAGATTTCTTGTTTTTGTCTGAATGCATTGCGTGATTTTCTTTGTTAGGGAATAACAAACGTTACCTTTGAAATGAAACAACGCGTTCTGAATATCAAAAAGATCGCACACTCGCGCGTCGTCGACGGTCCACACTGGTGTTTGGACAGGGGAGGAGTGTTTGGAGGAAGCTTACTTTATTAAAGTTTTAGCATCCAGATTTGCAGCAGAACGAATATGCATGGGTGAGTGCAAAAACGTAAAAATGTGACAAAGTCGAGTTAGCAACACGTTTCTGTGTACTGTGTACACGAAATAGACTGTAATGTTATCCTCACTCGCATATTTCGGAGCGGGCCGTTGTTCGCGCGTTGCCGCTTTGTATTCTTTTGGTTAATTTTTTGCTGGATTAATTTGTCTGCGTATTCAAATTGCAAATTGTGAGATAAAGGGATGACCTTTTTACATTTTTGCACAGATTCCCATTTTGGGAACGTGTATTACTAAAACAATATAAGACAGTTTGAACAATGCTGATTGTGATTATTGTTGTTCATATGACAGTTTCGTGAAAGTTGTTGGAGTAAATGTTTAAAACAAGTGTTTTATTTTTCTTTGAAAAGGAGTTTGATATTTCATTAATCTCGTTTTAATAATAATAGTTAATTAAAGACAAATCTCAATTATGTTATATTTATAATATAATATTTTTTTAACAGTAGAGAAGTTTATACGCGAAAGTATCAAAAATCGTTATTATCAAAAATGGTATAGACACTTCGACTGTATTGTTGCAGAGATTATTTTGTTATGGAAGTGAAACCTGAAGCCCGCTGTATAAAGATGGGGTTGAACACAAAGCAACACGTAGAACGTTGATAGAGGGTGACATTTTCTTAAGTTACGGCATTTTCTTGCCGATTCAATATCCTTTTTCTATTTTGTTCGAGAGCATATCGCGACCCCTACTCCTTGCAGAGGTTTCGGTTATCTCAGCCCACGATCCGGGAATAGTTGATACGTGGTATATTTATGAACTCTTTACCTAGTTCTTCTACTTTAAAGTTTTTTTATACTTTTTTTAGTTCAAAGGTTTAAAAATTCCCTATAATAAGTAGTTGTCACGTTGTCCATAATATTGATAATGTATCGTGCTTTCAATTTAAAGACCAGTAAACATTAGTCTAGTAAAGAGAAGTTTTTAGTTATTTTTCGTAAGTATTCGTTATTAATCCCGCAAAGCTATTATATTATATATTATTTTAGAATTTCTCACAGCCCACACGTTTGCTATTTTGCTGCACCTAGAACACTAGAATCAAATATTGCATCGCAATATATAACTGCAATAACAGGTTTAAAGAAATATTTAGCTATTCGCAATCCAATTTAGCATAAGAGGCTGGGATACTGGTGTAATGGTGCAATTTCGCATAAGCGTTCGTGGTAGGCGTCACGTGCCTCCCTTGTATTTTCCTGTACATTTTTTCCCTGTCTATGAAGAAGTCGTAAATCACGTGAATGTAAATCTGTAGCATCCAGCAGCGGATGAGTGACGCGCCATTATCGGGCCGCCGCCGCATCGGCCTAAACTTGCCCAAACTTTTATATACCACCGACACTTTTAATGTCCTTCAGCTTACAGTTTTATCATTCTATTTTTCACTGTTTATGCCTAGTTTTATATCCTTAACCTGGTAAGCGATGTAATAAAAGATAACACCCGATGGCGTCACGTCCACTCGTAATAGGCGCGTTTTTTAAAGCTAGAACTATTTTACTAAAAACTTAGAACACCGATAAAGGCACCGTTGAAACTTTAGGGATTATTTGATCTTTGATATCGCCCACTAAGATACAAGTATTCATTAAAGAGGAAATTCAGTCACTGTGGTTGAAATTAACAAAAGTTTGTAGTCTGCATGGTTATTAAGTTTAGGTATAAATTAAATTTTGTAAAAGGAGTCAATAGACAGAAATAAAATATGTATTTAAGTTTCATTGTGCTTTAATTTCAGTCATATGATTCACCATTTAAATATTCGTTAGAACGTAAGCTAAACTTAAATCTAATAGTGGATCATAAACTACCAGCCATTGGATACAGTAAAGTTAAAATTGAAATGTAAAAGTGGGTAATAGGTATGACAACTACATTATTAAAATAAGATGTCACGACATTCTATTTACATCGTACAATCCGGAGCAGTACGTCAACATTTGTCTTGTAAAATAATGAAACGTCAGATATACAGTCCGATTTCTGTTTGGGAGCAGTTCGTAATAAGCCAACACGTCTTCCCTCGCATCCATCACTCAGCCGTGATTCCGCCGCTTGTCACACCAGATGACCTTTCGCTTTTTAATTTAACTTACACGGGATGACAATAATATTGGACAAACATTACATTGAGAGTTGACTGCTCAGTCATTTTAACAATATAATTCGTAGGTATAATAAGGCCAGAACAGATGATGTTTATAAAATGAATACAAAGGAGTTAGTGCTTAGTAAGCACATTTTTAGGAAATTGGTCAGCCTAAGGATTGTGTTACTTGAATTAAGGGAATACTACTAATTTATTCTAAAGCACGGTTATCCAGCAATGCAATCACAGAATGGCTCAGGAGGCGATTGAATAATGCCGGAGATATCATCAGCGATCGAACAACAGTGAATCTATTGTACACTTAGACATTTTCACCGAAACGCGAGTACCACATGGTATTCTATGGACGTAGGCCTACCTATAAATTTTATTTATAAGTTTTCCTCGTGCTATTAAATTATGTATTTTTTGTTTATATGTATATTTGTATGTTTTTGTAACTCTAGCTATAGCTACAAACTGTTAAAATTATTCTTACATCCTATTTTTAATCGACGTAGGTACTTAGATACACTTACTTTACCTTATTTTATTTTTTAATTAATGTTGTTAATTCTTGTTTACAGGTATGTATGTAGTTACAATATTTTCCGAAGTTACCTATACATACAAGGTTTGTTATAATAAAGCAGCTAAATCCAAAGCGGTTTTGGTAAGATATTTATTTTATTTGTATGCATGACTAGACCGTCCCCGCCGTGACATGATCAAGTTATGTCTGATTCGTTTAAATTCAAAATTTTCGAGGCCACTTGTTAACAAGTACCGTTCAAAACTTGCAAGATTTTAACTCAATGAAAAACGTGGGCGCGACTAAATCTATTTTCATAGCGGACTTGTCTTCATAACTAAGTTATTAGTTGACACTTAACTCTGAAAACTCTAACAATTTAATATGTGTATAACTTCTAAAGTCATTTTAATGTATTTTATTTTGAAATTCTGAACATTTTGCGCACTAAACGAATAATGTCTGCTATAATTTTTACATGGAGAACTCTCAAGACGTTTTAAAACCATAAATGTATCAGACCACTACATACTAGCCAAAGCGTGTACCTATTACAATCTTCTAATTAATTAATAAAGAAGTATATATGATAATATTCTTTGTTTCTATTGGTAGTAACTTGTAGAGATAATAAACATACAGAATCTGTTTCATATCTAGAATAAAATTACTGAAACCCCTATATTTGATAGCTAAATAAAATCGTTATTATCGTATACCTAATGTAATTCAATATCTTTATCAAATTTAGTCCCAAATCTTTTTAAATAAATATTGGATTATTTGCCACACCAGTTCTCTAGTAAACAAGAACATACTGACTTAAGTACGCTAACTTGAATAAAGTGCAAACAAAATTATAAATTTAGTACCATAAGTAGGACGATCGCTTAGCAGAATGGGTGAGCATTTGCATGTCAACTAAGTTTTCATAACTAATAGTTTAAATGTTAAAATCCGACCAACTTCGTGCGAAACGAGCCAACGATGATTGTCAAAATTATGTATAAGGATTTGTGACAAATTATGTCCAAAGTTAAACTAAGTATTCGCATAGAAGTTTCCAATTGTAGGTCAATTAATTAATCAAATTGAGCAGAATTATTTCGAATCAGAAAAAAATATCCCTCTGTACTATAACTACACATACAATTTATTGTATAGAAAGTATGTATGTATGTATATATACCTATGTATTACTATTTTCACAAACAAAGACGTGTCCAAGGTTTACTAATAATATCTGTAATAAATCATATCGTATCGTTACCGGAAAAGTGGTGCCAACCTAATGAAAAAAATTGCTTTTGTTAAAAATTCGTCTTAATGGATGTATCTATAATTTATTTATCTCCCTGTCTAAAATTGGAATAACGTTGGAATAACGCCCTCGACTATTTAGAAGGTTTTCTTCAAAGTGAAAAGTTCTATCGGTTTTCAATCTGAGTGAAAACGCATTACCTGTAACAAATGAAACCGATTTATAGGGAGGTAAATTTTAAAGGGGTTAATGATATTTCTTGGTAGCAATAAATAACTTACAAATTGTTAAAGGTGTCCCGGGGGCATAGACTCGCAACAGACGGGATTTGCGAAGCAGGAATAAGTTTTTCCACTCAAACTTTATTTGCACCTCAACTTGCGCCATCTGTCTGTTACTCGCAACTTATATTCTTGCTTCAAATGATTTAGTTTTGGAATACCCACTCTTTTCAGAAAATATTTTCTTTCGAATTTCCTCAGACGTATGAATGAATGTACAATGTCTAAAGCAGCCGGTGTACTTTCAATAAAACCTGTTATTTCTCAAGGGTATCTGTAAAGTGAATTGCTTACATATGTTTTCCAAAAGTGTTGTCTGACTGGCCGCGTGGTCGAGTGTCGTGAGACCCTGACTGCAAAACCGGAGGACGTGGGTTCGATTCCCTTTCAGAACAAACATTTGTGTGATAAACACATTTGTTTGTTGTGTATGGGCCTAATAAAAATATCTATATAAGTACTATATTGTATGTATATGTCTATGTTTATCAGCTGTCCGGTTACCATAACACAGCCATTAAAATGTCCTAATTTGGGATCTGACAGCCGTGCGTAAAATGGTCCCCAGTTATTAAAAAAAAATCCTAATTTGGAATCGAATAGCTATTCGTGGAATAGTCCTCAGTTATTATTATTGTTATTTTATAAAATAAATACAAATAGGTAGGGGACTAACCGTTTTGATAAAACACATAGATTAGAACGATAAACGTGTACACTTGTTTGTGAATTTTAATTTTATTTCGATAATTGTAGCAGCTACTGATTAGGTCTGGCCGCAATAAATAAATAGTTGTTCGACTTTCATAGTGAGAGGGATTCAGGCCGATTTCTACAAGGTGGATGGAATATTTAGTGTGTTTATTGTTAAGTAATATTCCACACAACGTAATTATACTAGTATACAAATTTGAATAGCGATAGCTTAGTGGTTCGGATTCAGGCTTCCTCTCAGCGGGTTTGATATTCGATTTTGGAACACAACTCTTAAATTTACAAAAATCTTACTTTGCTTTATATGCGTTTCAGTTTAATACTGGTCATAACGGTGAAAAAAACAAGGAGACCAGCACATCTGTAAATCTTCACGCATTTGATTTTGAATTTTCATTTTGGTGGAGACGTAGATAGGTTGTTCTCAATGTCAGTTGAACAATAAATTTTTTTTCATGTTCGTTGGTAGCCATTCAAACAATTATAATCTCTGGGGCGATAACAGCCCGTAATTTGCAAATTAAATGTGTGTGTGGGGGAGTATAACTTTGCACAAATAAATAGTTGGACAAACTAGGCCCCAAATGACATAACACCTAGAAAAGTTTTTACGGCGACATTAAAGCTGGAACTTTGGCGGGTTAATGTCGCAAGTTTTAACACCAGATCTTGATATTCCCTGTTATAAATGTACGGATTTTGGGGCTAAACTGACGTTACTTTTTTATGAAAGTTATCATGAATTTCATTATTGTATTGCGATTGTTTTTCATGTGGTGAGCTCGTAATCAAACGCAAGCTTATTTTAAAAAAGACTTTCTTTACCTACTTTTATGAATTTAAATAAATTGATTGTATATTGTTTCGCCTTTTATATTTCATACAATGGCCGTACTTAAAATAGTAATTTTAGTCCGGAACCATCTTTCTTTTGGCCAGATTCCAGTCATAATATCACAAATAACCACCTATGTAATGATATTATTTTACATGACTGCAAAAATATACATACTTATTCTGATAAATATACAAACTATAACTAAGAAAAAGTATGGGCTAACCTAATTGGTTTTAACAAATTCTGTACACCTAAGACAATTATTGTGGGGAACTCTTAAAAGCAAAGGTTTCCTCAGTATATTTTCCTTTAGCTTAACAGCTAGTAATATGTAATCTTCATAACGCACATTAATTTATTAGCTCAAGGTGTGCGAATGAGAGACGGATATCTAAACTAATTAAGCTACCACACTTAAAACTATTGTTGTA
Organism: Aspitha aspitha aspitha; assembly: GCA_018246895.1. NCBI lineage: Eukaryota > Metazoa > Arthropoda > Insecta > Lepidoptera > Hesperiidae > Aspitha > Aspitha aspitha. The sequence goes on from DWGJ01000226.1 coordinate 27,529, forward strand.
TAATATCAGTAAATGCGACGTAATCGTCAAACTTGACAAACATAGCACAAAAGCCATCAAAAATTAACCAAAATTGAACTTGTTTACACGCTTACGATAGGAAATGTAATACCGAAAAAAAGAAATGCCCCTAAACTTTGTACCAAGCTCAATAAATTTAGCCGCAAGATAAGATTCAATAAAGTTGCCGGTGGCTCAGGGCTGTCATAATTTTAAGAGCGTTCATAAATCCATCAATATTTAAGCTCGGCGGCCACAATATTTTTCTTCGAGCGCGGCCCCTATTCGGGACAACCGAGGTGCGTCACACACGTGCCTCATAAATTCCGATAATCCCTGGACTGTGCAGATCGTGTACGTAGTTTACTATATTCATGGCTATTATTCATGAGTTTGCTTTGCGGGTGAACGCCGCCAAGACTTAATAATTCGAGTGGAATATCGCTGTAAACAACAGTAAACGGGCACGCAAACATCAGACACAGCAAACAAGCTGCGTTTAAACGGTCATTTGTAAAATTGACCTTCGATAGCTACTAAACATTAGTGTTTACTAATAACATGTGACGAATTGAAGCAGTGGTAGCATGTGTAGTGATTATGACGTGTGTAGTAGTTATAACGGTGAAGGAAAAAATTGTGAATATACCGCACTCCTTCCAACAATAAAAGAATTCAACAATGTGTTAAAAGAACAACAAAAGGCAAAAGCAACGCATTCGAAACTCGTCTGGTGTAGGAAATGAGCGATTACCATCAGGATTAAAAAACGCATCGTATTAATATCTTTGTGACATCCACAAAACACTGACACTGCTTTACACGAAATTGTTTTTCCACCAGTAAGTGGAAATTTCTCCTTGTGTATATCATTTCAATAAACATGTTGTCTCCGTATTTAAATAACAGGAATATACAATCAAACAAAATCTTTTGCTCGTGCAAATATATTTGAGTGTGTAAGAGTACTAGCAGTCGTCTAAAGATATTAAAATGTTTATTACATTACAGCTTATCCATCTAATTTCATTATAGATTTTTTTGTTTAATAAAGGTTGTTTAAATAACTTAAGGTTAGTCTCAATTGTGAATGTATCGAACAAGCCAGCCCATTAACAGTTTTAGGCATATTCTTGAACTACTCAGAATTTATATAAACCTCTTAGTTAAGTGTTCGTCCTCACTCGAAGGGTGCTCTAACTGGCCTACAGTATAAATACCGGGAAAGGAAACTTTCGATTCAATTACTTTAGCTTCGTAGCTGGGTTTTATGGATTTTACAAACATTGAATGAGTAACTTCGGATAAAAGTTAACTTTCAATTGACTCTTTTTATATCTGTATTTGTATCGGTTGCTGTAAGACATCCATTTGTTAAATTAATTGATGCTCGATCGACTATATTTTTATACGCGTCTATGAAAATAACAGACTATCCTATAAGAACACGCGTGGAATACAATACCCGTAATGTGTTCAAATAATGTTATTTAAATTGCCAATAAGCCAGTAAGGTACATGTTCCGGGAACCAATTGCGAATAATCGTCATATGTTATGAAGTGCTTGTTTGCATTCCATGGACGATGCGCGTCTCCGAACAAATTGTATTAGAGGGAGTCGATACGTGACCCCGCGAGGAATTCGCTTACATGTGTACGAGGCTGCGACGAAATTCGGATCCACCTACGCCTTTGTCATCTTAAGCGGCACCAACAAGCAACAGCAAATGCCGGTTCGATAAATCTTGTCATGGCTATAATATAACGTGACAATGAGCGACTTTTCATGAGCAAATAAAGTTTCGGTAAGACACAAACACGATGCCACATAAGTACGTTGCGTGCGTCACGAATTCTCCTACAGACAAATGCAGTTTTGAATAAACAAATTACAATGGAGTAGACGAATGAACTAAATAAATAATCTAAATTCAGTATTTTAAATCAAATTTAAATGACAGTGACCTATTGTTTATTACAATTTTAAGTTCTTGAAATGAGGGCATAAAATGTATGTAGATAGATACTTACATATGACGGCCTCCATGTCGATCTTGTTACACGCTAAAAATACAAAACCAATTTAGTAGCAGAAAACCTAAAGTTACGACTTATAACCCAGGAGACCTTTAGGACAATTTGACGATGGAGGAAGGTTATGCTAAGATTTTTTTTTATTCATATTTGCATGTGTTGCTCTCTTGCACTAACTTCTTATAAATAATGAATAAATTATACGCAATCCATCCCTACTGTGCTTTGCCTGCATTTGTGATGTAGTGATGTTAAAACAAAAAGTGTAAAAATAATGTATCTAAGCTAACCTTGTAATCATTTTTGTTAAGCGACAAACCTAACAATAATAATGTATATACAAACATAGATAGATAAAATACATAACAACAGGGTACATAAAAATCCAGTAGAAGAATATCGGAGTCCATTGCAATTAAAATTTCATCTCATTGATCAATGAATTCCGTCTATTCATTTCCTTTTGCGGCTTCCTGATTTGTCTCAGCCCTTCAAAAGTGTACTTCAAAAAGGATTGTGTCATTAAAGTTGTCTTTGCATTCGCTTTTTAATTCTTCAAGAGTATTTAGAGTTGAAAGTATTTAATATTCGAAAGTTAATAAATAATTTTTGCTCTGCTGCTCATAATACTGATAATATCTGTCTTAGCAAATGCGAAAAAGTAAGAACGTAATCCATTACATGTCGTATATTTTACAAAAACAAACTTTTCCACGTAATTCTTTGATGCAAATATTAAACAATAGAAGTATATTGTACCTATGTAACAAAATCTAGTAACAAGCCACGGTAATTAGTTAATAAGATTAAAACAATTCTATAGACAATTATAATGAAATATTAAGATTGTTGTGACATACATTATCCTTAATTATTTACTTATTTTGTAAAATTGATTGGTACTAAGGTAGGACTGGTAGGTGCGGTGTATAGTTGTAGCAACTTTCAATGTAACAATATGATCACACTTCAATATATCCTTATAAAGCCGAAAGCTCATAAGAAAAATGCCTTAACACCGTATAACTGACGTATGTCATCGAGGTGCTACATCAATGCTACATCAATATAAACAGCGTCTTTATACGCTAGTGTTGGAATATTTATCGCGGGCCCAACTTTATTGGAGTTGTCTTTTGAGCGTTTAAGCGGACGCTTATGTGTTTATTCAATTTGTTGCTGCGAAATAATGTTACCTGCCTCCGTGATGCTTGTTTATCGTTGAACGGTACTTGTTTCCCTCCAAGTTACTTACGATAAATATACAAAATAAATCAGTCAGGTAATGTGTAATATACGTAATATCTTGTATAATAAGCGACACGTATGATAAGGAATTCTAACCCTTCCATGCGCCTCATATTGTCAAAATTAAGTGCGTTATAAAGATAGTATAACACTTAGGACTTAACACCATAAGGGGCGTCCTTTAATTACGTGAGATGAATTTATTAATTTTTCGACCTTGGCCCCCCTTGATGCAATGTCGCGAATTTTGTTTATGACATTTCCTCTCAATCTCAGGTGATATTGTTCAAAGTTGCTATTTTTAGTGTAAATTTGTTGACCTGTTCAGGATTCAGTCCGATTTATTTGAAAAAAATAAGATTTTTTTATTCTAGAATAATTGTTTTAATCGGATAAATATGATTGTATAGCATTTTGCCATATTTTAATTTCAATTTAATTTAATCTAGCTTTACCTCAGTTAAAAAAACACGGCATATTTGCAGATATACCTATACTTATGTTGACGAGTTTTATATAATGTACATATAATAACAAAAACTTCTCTTGACCAAATTTGAAAATCATAAGTTGGTTGTAAGCTACTTAAAAAGAGACACACACGCTGTCGGGAGCTTTCTTGGAACTTTTTAGGAGAAACTATTCCTTCATAATGTATTTTCGTATAACCTTACCTGCTTATGCAGCGCACGTCCCGAAAACTCTGGAAATAGGCCATTTGTTCCTACTTAATTTATAACTACAACATACAAGAAAGGTATTATCCTAAAATGTTCATTATTTATTAACACCGTACCTAGATAATGATTCTTTCAATTTGGTGAAAATCTCATAAAATGCCGTATAGTAGTTACTGAAATTAGCTCTAATTAATTCAAATACAGTGCGGCGTGAGCCATTAATTTATAATAATATACATATAGCTATGATAACCCGGGGTTAGCTAAGTTTTCTGTATTTCTAAGTAATTTTCAATAAAAAAGGAACATGACCGACTGAGTGGCGGAATGACTGACCGACTGCCCCAGAAATAAACACACAGTCAAAAACTAAGGAAGGAATTTTGGACATTCCACCTCTAAAGTGGTAATGGTGAGGGTAGAAGAAATTCAATACGTAACATTTTAGATTCACACTCGTGGTTAATAAAAGAAATTTGTTGGATTTGAAACTTTAATTTCTGAGCGAGCAAAGCGGCGGGCAAATGCTAGTTGTTAATACGCTTTGTTATAATTATCATTGTAAATGAGCATTTGCTATTGATTCTTAAAGAATTATGGATACTTAGTTTTATTAGTAAACACCCCAAAAGTATATGCGGGTTACATACATAAGTATGTTTAGGTATGCTTGTGCACTCAAAAAATTGAACTCTTTTTTCATGGAAGCCTATTTTTAACAAATATGCCACTGTAACATTCAATACGAGTGGCGTGATGAAATATAAATGAACATCAAACAATATAACGTATCTGTTCAGTCGTGTCAACAAACATTTTCATGATGGATGCTGTGCATTTGTAAACGATATTCATCGCCAATCATGCTCGAATATGATGCATATACTTCCAATATTGTACGTTTTAATTGAAACAATTTTTTTTATAATATTGTACTGCGATGTTGTCAACTTTAATCTTATTTTATTTTTTCAGCAAATAATTTTGTGCACCTATTTTCCTTATGACGAACGGGATTATGCCGAAAGTCGCACAGACTTGCAGTTGTTCCCCAAATGCGATGGACTGTGGTCATCAGCAGCGTGTATGTATAATCATACTTCATGCAAATCAAGCGTAACAGGCTTATATAATAAAATAATCTTAAAATCATCGAGGCATAAAGTACACAGTTCTTTTGTGTACATTTAGTCAGGCATTACGCGTCGTACGGTCGACTGAACAGCCTGCGGATGTTTTCTGAATTGCAATGTCCTTTTTATAACTGAAAAACGCTTTTATTGGTATAAATATAATTCATTTATTTTAAATTTCACTTATTTCAATCGCTGAAATATGTAGTTCGGACAATTAATGTTACCTATATAATAAACATTTATATATTTCATATCAGATATACATATTTCAATTGTTTAGAACGATTCAGTTATTAGTATGCAATTTGTAATATCTTATTGGGACAGTTTGTATTTCGATTTAAAAGGTGTCGCTGCCGGTCCACGCTTTTTTAATTTTTTTTGTCACATGCATATTGATAAAGTTGGCCTGTTCAAAACTTTCACAAGAAGACAAATGCGCCATGTTCCAACGATCCTTCGTAAACAGCGACATTACATTGAAACATATTGCGTACAATCCAAAAACTCTTCACATAAAGGAGTTTCCAACGAGACCTTTTCTGAAGTGACTAAAACAGGGTCCGCAGCCGAATGACCCATTATCTCCTCACGAGGACAAGTTAGCGATCTCCTTCCGTCTATTTTCACAAGTAATAACTAAATTTATCGTCAGACTTTCGGCGGAGGTGGCGGCGTCTTCCAATATGAAGCGCTTGTTGATTCCGGTCACGCGCGAGGACTGGCGGTGGGCGGGACGTCGCGGGTGACGTTGGTCGACGACGCGTCATTAAAATTAAGCATCATTACTCTTGTAAAGCGAGGCTCTGTGTACCGGAAGGCGGTCGCTTATTGGGAAGTTTGTCGCGAATATTCCGACGGGTGCTAATCTTTCGCCTTATTGCTGTTCTAACAAATGACTCCACGTCAACAAGGCGAAGTGAGTACGCCGAACTCGTTATCTACCTATTTCGTTCACCTAATGTGTTTATTTTGACTTAACGCATTCATCAATATTTACTGTTGTTACTTATAAATTGTAGTAGCTAGAGTGTGACATTGACAACGTAATTTGAATTAGAAAAAGGGACATTTTGAAAGTTTGCCCATTATAGCATTTGAGGTGAATAACGTAATCGAAAGTATAAATATTCATTCAGGGAAGAGCCTATGCCCGGTAAATATAAACTTTTATTTCAGTTCACCATTAGTGAAGTGGGGGGACGCATTGAAAATTCGTCTCGCGACTTCTAATTAGAGAAGACGCGGCATTTTTTTGATCCCCAAGTTTCTTTATTAATGGAAAAGTCAGTTCCAATTGATTTCATATTTTACATCCTTTCAATTTTACAAAGGGTCACTGGAAAGTATTTTCGGGTGTCTTTTTGCAATTACCACTAATGCAGCTTCTTTCCTATTCGTTTTGTTATAAGAAGCGTTACTTAGCTAGTGTTCACGTAAAATTACATTTGGAATGCGTCGCGTGAAACGCCATGAATTACGCATGAAAACGGACAATGGGCGCGCAATGTACCGTAATGCTAACAAACGTTCTACGCCAAATAACTTGAAACATTTAATGCACTCGCAAAGGTATGATACACCGAAAAAAGCGGACGACTACGCATTTTAGTGTTTAATTGCACTCGAAACCCGACATTTAAATGATAAAAAGGCATGGGATTGAATAAAACATTTCACCAGGTTGTCTCTAAATTCACCATGTAATAGTTATAGAACCGAGTTTGTAAGCAGATGACAGCAGGCTGATACTGACTCACACGATGGCTGTCACGTGTGCTCGCCATCGGACTGTAGCCATACTGCAACATGGCTAACTTTATTCCAAATTTATTTAAAAGAGTGCTAGGAGTTTATTTTCGCCGGCTTTTTTCTCCCAGTCTACTATAGCCTGAGGGGCGCACAAAGCCGAAGTACGATGACTAAAACGTGACCATCATTGAGTGTATGTATATACTTTATAATGAAACAAAAAAATTTGAATTTGAATCACCATCATCATCACCATCACCATCATCATCACACGGACGTTTCGGACACAGGCCTCTCTAAAGGCATGCAACGACATCCGTTTCTCCGCTCTCAAAGGTCACCAGTCCAACAGGTTTAAGATATTATCGGTGTCATTTAAATACTTAAAAATTTCTTACCCGACACATACTCGACTAAATAAATGGCTTTCGTAAACTACCGTTCGCTCGGCTTTTCTTCGAATTCAAATCGTTTTATCTATCACCGGCGACCCGACCCGGCTTCGCATGGGCGTTTTACGATTGCAAAGAAAATCCACGAATAAACTTTTTTTGTACACAATAATGTTGTGTTCGAGAAAGCCTTATTAAGAAGGAAAGAAGAAAAGAAAGAAAGAAGATATGTTTGTTTTGCGTGACACTCAGTTACGTATAAGATAACAGAGAGACGTTCATTTTGTTCTGTAAAGGGTTAAAAATAGATAAACGTCATGTACATATGTATCGTCTTCGCTGGGGAGCAGTGCGTACCACGTATTTCACGGGCGCCGTAAGCCGCGTTACGTGTACGTTTACGTTTACGTTTCGCGATCCTACCCGCGGCACACATGCGAACTATCATATTTATTCCATCACCGATGCTCATGAGAGAACACAAGGGCCCTAGGACTTGCTAGAAAAACAATGTATCGCAAGCGCACGCAAATATTTACCGCCAAAAACCTTAGAGAACACTGAGGAACTGTAAGTTTCCCATTAATAAAAATTAAGGCTTCGTCACTGTCGTAGACTGCATACAACCAGCAATATAACCAGCCTACAACGGTGTACTCATATTGTAATAATTTGACAGATTAATTCAATGTAATTTAGTGTAATGTTAATTACATTTAAAATAATAATTTGTAAAATGTAATGTAAAAAAATTTAATCCTATCCTATCCTACTAATATTATAAATCCTACTAATATCATAAATGTGAAAGTTTGTTACACTTTCACAAAAAAACTACAGGACGGATTTGCATGAAACTTTTACAGTAATATAGATTATACACCGGAATAACATATAGGGTACAATTTGTAATGATTTTATGTAATTTTGGTCGTAATATAACGATACATGTCAATAAGTGGGAAAAAAAATTGGAAAAAAGATATTTTTTTTTACTATTGAAATTATCTGTCGCGAAACCTAATGTGGCAGAGCAAATTCCACGCGAGCGAAGCCGCGGGTAATAGCTAGTACTAACATAGGCTAAGTTATACTAACATACCGATATGGGAATGTTTTTCTTGAAAATAAAGTGAAATAAAAAAAAATAGTCCGGACACGAAGTTTGAGGTCTCGCAATTGTCACGTCAATCACACGTGGAGGCCGCGAAAGGGATTCCCCGCGCGACGGACAGTTCGACAACAATTCTCGCGTTTCGACATTCAAGCAAGCACTCCCCGAGTCAGGTCCGCGTTTTGTAATATGTTTGTGACCTTTTGAATATTTAAAGGACACCTCTTGAGTGTACTGACGCTTCTGTAAGTGTGCGATGACATATTGAGTCGTTCATTAACGTCGGAGGCATCATTCAATACGAAATGTTAAAGGTGCAATGAACCAAAGTTATAACTGGCTATTAAGCTATGCTCCACGGGTATTAAACGGCGGTGTGAACCAGAGGTTTGTACCAGTCTAGACAGTTGTTTTATGCCACAATAGCTGAGCCCGCAGCTTCGCCCGCGTGGCAATCAATATTTTACCGTTTTACAACATTTGTCATCGCTGCCTCATTCCTATTAGCCATAGCGAGATATTCACGGCCTAAAGCTTTCCTCAATAAATGGAGTATTCAACTAAAAAAAAATCAATTCGAACCAGTCATTCCTGAGATTATCGCGTTCAATCAAATAAACTCTTCAGCTTTATAATATTAGTATAGATAAGTATACATTTCACGTGACATTCAAATGCCCTCGGTTTCAAACCGCCGTTTAATACCGAGTAGCGTATCTTTAATGATAATATTTCAAACGATAACACAGTGTTATATAAAAATGTACGACTTGGTTGACCGAGGCGTTTCACGTATTCAGTAACTAGCTGAGCCGCACGGTTTCACCCGCGTTAATTAGAGAACAATCTAGCCGACTCCGCAAACGTTGTCTTGCCATATAAATTATTCCCGTTTTTGCACCATTTTTCATTGCTCCACTCCCATTGGTCATAACGTGATATTATATAGCCTATGTTACTCGTGGATAAAGAAGCTTTCGCATGGTGAAAGAATTTTTAAAATCGGTCCAGTCGTTTTCGAGCCTATTAATTACAAACACACAAATAAAATTTTCCTCTTTACAATATTAGTATAGAAAACATTTAATATTCAAAACGTTAATGAAATGGTAATCCAAAGAACTGAAGTAGCAAAATATTCTATCAGTAGGCCTCATTGCTAATGTTGTTGTATGCAAATTTGCCCACAAAAATAACTTACATATTTCAAATTGGTTTATAATGAACGGGTTTTAAAACTTTTATATTCATTTTGGATGCCTTTAGATTCGAGTACGTCGATTATCGAGACATTTAGTTTTTATTACACCAAAAAAGGCTTATCAGACACCATTTGTCAATGTGCGTAGTTGAACAGAAGCAGACTGTTGTGAACTTTTCTGGGTACCAAAAGATCTAGTTCAAGGCCATTACCTACCAGGCACGGTGATATGCCTCGCGGTCAGGGATAAAGCGTCGTTGACCGCGTGGAACCTCCCACGAACCGACAGAGCCGTGAACGCGAATTGTAACTCCAGGATAATAACTACATACCACAGGATATAGAACGCCAGATAGTTTCCCATTACTTCCCCTAGAAGTGCAAAATCAAAAAATTTGGACAATATACGAATAAATGTCACTAAGCAACACGTTTGGATAGCAGTGAAGAACTTCAAAGTTACATGATAACTTAATGAATGATTGATGATTATTGTTATTGAATTAATAGAATTACTCTGCTTCTCATCTTTTCCAATCCACCGATAAGATATGGTGGAATATACTCTAGATGTGATTCCATCTTCTGATTGTTCAAAGACAAAGACGAAGACATTTATTTGCACAAATATGGGTACATTTAAAGATGTTACAGAATTGTTAATTCACTCC